>CAIGRT010149622.1:0-16642 GCA_903798405.1 Fraxinus platypoda | reverse complement strand
TACCCGTTCGGGTATTTCATTTTAAAAAACCCGCTCGGTTCGGTTCGGTTCGGTTCTGGTTCGGTTCGGTTCGGTTCGGTTCGGTTCGGTTCGGACATTTTGCCCAGCCCTAGTCTACGCAGATCTGTGGGGACGTTTCTATCTTGCCCTCAGTGGTGTAGAGGGAAATATCCAAAACAGAGCCAATTCCACCAACAATGAAGCCCTTGGTGCAATCTTAAATCAGCAGTTTCTCATCCAAATTGGGAGTAACACTTCTCAAAATCCCTTGTCTACAAATACCTTTGTTTACATTGCCTTGACCATCTCAAGTTGGTTCATTGTGCTGTCATGGATTATGTCACCCTCTATGTTCAACTCTTCCGGCTTTGACTGGCTGAAAAATGTGTATGACTTTGATGATTTCATGAACTGGATATAATTTAGAGGAATTTTAGTAAAAGCAGACCAGAGTTGGGAAACATTGTGGTACGAGGAACAGGACCACTTGAGAACAACTGGTATATGGGGAGTATTGCTGGAGATTATTTTAGATCTTCGTTTAATCTTTTCTAATATGGAATCGTGTACCATTTGAACATTACAGGTGGTAACACGAGTATTGCATTTTAAATTTTGATCCCACAACACAGACGGTCTAGCTCCGCCCCTGTTCAAAGTTAAATAATTTATTGGGTAATTTAAATTATCGGATGTAAAATTCAATGCTGTAGTTGAAGAGAAAATTGCTTTAAATTATCTGTGTTAGAAAAGCTTTAATTTTAATGGTTTCTTTTTTACAAGAGTTGAAATTGAAGAAACTGTGAAACGAAGATAATAAAGACATTTGATACGCTGGTTTAGACCGGACTTCTACCAAAATTTTATTTCATTGGACATTTTCACCAAGTATCTGTTTGTTGGATAATAAGAAACAGAGTGGAAAGGTATGTCAAAAAAATTTGATTTGTTTAAGAATGTAAATTTGTCTGTCTAATTACAGAAAGAATCATAACCAAGGATCACGATATTTTTATACATGTTTGAGTAAGAACTGATCTGCTTATGAAATTATTGACACTTTTCTGAAGAACAATCCATTTGGCTGCCTAAAATCCTTATTAACACGGCTAAAACTTCTTTCATATTAGGCCTAGAATGAGGGATCTCTGCCGTGCACAATATTCCGATACGAAGTAATTCACACATATACTTTGCGCCCTCTGCTAGGCCAGATACCAGTAGAGCTCCGGGGATTACACTGCTAGCAAAGCCTTGTCGCCCATCTCCCATAACCCTTTTCCCCCATTCGACTAAACATTCCTCACCACCATCCACAGCCCGTCTCCCGGTTGCAAGTTCCATTGTTAACACCCCATAGCTGTAAACGTCCCCTTTTGTTGTGGCTTGCCATGTCTGACCGTATTCTGGTGCAACGTAACCAATTGTTCCAGCAACCATTGTACTGACATGACTGCCTCCAGCATCCACCGCCCGTGCAAGTCCAAAATCCGTAACACAGGCTTTTCCTGTCTTGTCGAGAAGTACATTGCTAGCCTTGACGTCCCTATGGACTATACTCGGGAAGCATTCATGGTGTAGGTAGACTAGGGCACGTGCTACATCTACTGCCACATCGATACGCCTTCTCCAATTGAGGTGTATTCTGTCAGTAATAAGATCCTCTAAACTCCCACCTTCCATATACTCATAAACCAAAAGTTTTTCTGATCCATCAAGGCACCATCCATAGAGTTTCACAAGGTTCGGATGTGGCCAACCTAATCCATTCCCACTTAATACCTCCATTTCAGCCCGGAATTCTCTTTCCCCTTCAAGTCCCTCTCTTTGTAGTTTCTTCACTGCCACTTGCCTGCCATCAGGCAAGACTCCTCGATAAACTGTTCCCGATCCTCCTTTGCCAATAATTCTGTCCTCTGAAAAGCTCCGAGTAGCCTTCAAAA
The DNA here is from genome assembly GCA_903798405.1 of Fraxinus platypoda. Lineage (NCBI taxonomy): Eukaryota > Viridiplantae > Streptophyta > Magnoliopsida > Lamiales > Oleaceae > Fraxinus > Fraxinus platypoda. Next base: position 14,699 of record CAIGRT010149622.1, on the reverse strand, counting down.
TGTCACCATGTGTGAAGGTTGTTCTGTCCAATCGGATAACTTTAACCGTGCCTGATAACCAGGGTGAAGATGCACCCGAGCTTGATGCAAATTCGAGCTGAGCCTTCGAGTCCTTCAGTAGATATCCCGGTGTGTCTATTGGACTTTTCACCAATATGCAGACTATAAGAGACATAAGCCCACATACTAAAAAAGCGAGTATCAAAGCGAGAACCACTAGAGTAGCACCTAGCTTTGTAGTCCTTTTAGCCTTTCCATTGTTGTTTCCTGAATTGTCGTTAGTTGTGTTATTAATGAAAGAAGGAAGACGTAAAAGTGGATCCCCAAGGAACGACCATTTCTCAAACGTTGACAACTGTCCAGTTGTTGGTATTGCGCCAGAAACATACCGGTTGTAGGAGACATTAAACTTGCTCAAATCATTCAAGTTATTCAAGCTAATAGGAAATGAACCTGAGAAATTGTTATATGACAAATCCAGGTTCTGTAGACACTTTAGGTTGCCAATTTGCCATGGAATTTCGCCAGAAAAATTGTTCTGCGAAACGTTAAGGACTATTAGTGGCAATCGTCCTATCTCGGGAGGGAATTTACCATATAATTGATTGCATGCCAAATTCACCATACTGAAATTCAGCATGTTTCCAATCTCGAGAGGGAGCTCACCAGATAACTGATTACCGCTAAGTTGGACATAGCCGGATATCTGAAGAGTCCGTATATTTGATCCTGGTAAGCACACTGAAAATAGACCATATCCTTTAAGAATCTGGTCCCAAAGGCTTCGGCATTTTTTCCTTGTAAGGAGTTTATATACAAAGCTAAACGGGGGATAATCTGCCGGTATCCACCTCATCATTGTCAAACATTCCCCGGAGCCAGCCGTGATCCGATCATTTTGTCTGTTTTTAAGAAAAGTAGGAGTCACATTCTTGCCAATGTTTGTTAATTCAGGTGGAATTTTCCCTGAAAGTTGATTGTTTGCAAGGTTCAACCACAAAAGGCTGCTGCAATTTCCCAGTTTTGCAGGGATTTCACCTGTTAATGAATTATTAGCAAACATTAACCACAAAAGGGACGTTAAATTTCCCAAGCTTTGTGGTATCGACCCGTTTAACTGATTGAAGGAAAGATCTAGGGCTTGAAGCTCTTTGAGATTTCCATACTCTGAAGGTATATTTCCTGTGAATTGATTGTAGGCAAGAACGAGAAACCTCAAACTCGTCATCCTGGAAATTTCAACAGGCAGTGGACCAGAGAAATTGTTGAAACTCAAGTCCAACCGAGTGATGTTAGGCAGTTGGAGAATTCTTGAAGAATATAGCCCTCCAGTGTATGAATTTATATGCAACAAGAGAAATTTCACCTGCACCAATCGCCCAAAAATATCTTGTATATCTCCTCCAAAGTTGTTTCTGCTTAAATCAAGAAAAACCAAGTTGCTAAGATTTGTAAAAGACTCTGGAATTTCCCTGGTAAAATTGTTATTCCCCAAGTAAAGTGCCACCAGACTAGATAGTGATCCAATCTCTTTAGGAATTAGCCCTGTAAAATTGTTCTCCTGTAATGTTAAAACTTCCAAATCTTTGCAGCTGGAAATTTCTGCAGGAAATTCTCCAAAGAAATGATTTTCTGATAAATCAAAGCTCCGTAAACTACAATTCCGAGTGAAAATTCCCGAGGGAACTTTGCCAGAGAAATTGTTATGCGCCACTGAAAATTCCTCGAGCCTATCAGAACCACGCCATATATCTCCAGTCAAATTATTTGTGCTGAGATCTAGATACTTCAGATTCCAGCACTTTTCGAAGATGCTTCCAACTTCACCAGTTAAATTGTTTGAAGAAATATTCACCACTTTCAAATTTTGACAATTTTGAGGAATTGCTAGTTCAATATGACCAATAATTCTATTAAGGGATAGATCAAGAATCTCCAGGCTGCTGAGGCCTGTCAAGTTGAACTCTCCAGTGATAATATTATGTGACAAATTCAAGAATTTAAGGTTCACACAGCGGCCTAAATCTTCTGGTATGATCCCTCCAATAGTATTTTGCGACAGGTCTAGGTAAGAAAGTTGTGTCAAGGCAGAAAAGTTACTCGATATGTTGCCCGACATGTTGCAGCCCGAAAGGTCGACCCTGGTGACACGATTCACGAGGTTATCGCACATAATCCCGGGCCAGTCGCAGGGCGAGTCATCCCGTGGATTCCATTTTGTGTATCTTCCTTGATTAACTGGATTTTGTTTCAACAGAAGTGACCTCAGTTGAAGCAATACCTGCCTGTCTGTCTCTAATGAGTCTCCAAGAGCAAGCTTCCCTGTGATTCAGACACAACAAATGCAAGTCAACTCATAGGATCATCCTCGGAAATCGTGAAAAATTAAAAAATAAAAATCTGAGAAAAACCCGAAAAATTTTCATAAATCAAGAACATGATTAGTACCTGTAATGAGGATCAGCAGATTAAACAAAGCAAAGCGAAAAAATTTGTCAGTTTCCTCTTCTGACATGATTGACGAAATCTGATCTTCTTTTTTCTCGAAACTCAGTTTTATGGAGAAATTATTGAAACATGTTTTGAGGAAATTAATGAACAAAAAAATAATGTAAAGAGTTCAAAGAAACAACAGATTTCGGCTAGTCAAATGTAAGAACGTGTAGTTGAATATTAGCGCCTGCAGATGGACAAAGCCAAAAACTTGGAACAAATGCACGTATGTACTTGCAAACTTATTTATGAATAGTTAATGAAAAATTTATAACTTATAAGTAGTTCTGTTATTAAAATAAGTGATTTTGGCTTTCTGGGTTGATATTCTTTTGTTGATAGTATTGTTCTGTGATGGAAGAGAGACAACTATGTTGTGGAGTGGGGTGGCCCGGTCAAGTTGACCAATTTTGATGTTGTGACTTGCTAAATTTGAATGAAATTAACTTTTTTTCTCTTTTTTGCATTAAGTTTGGTATATGGTTCTAGAATTTGAAGACTATTGCATCTATTTATTTTTCTTTGGGTCCACTCATTTGATGAGTTGTTCTATTTTTGCTGCCAACTTAGCGCATTCTCCAATTAAATTTTGACACATTTTGAGGTATCGAAAATTTAGAGGTAACATCTAATGTGGATTTTGTTTCCCATCAAATTTTGATATTTCAAAATAGTGAGATGCTGAGATTTTGGTAGGGGATAGGAGATTACATCACTCCACCTAAGAAAATGGAAAAATATGTGAAAAGAAACCAATAAGAAATAAAGGAGTAAAAGATTTTGCAGAAGTTTAATTTGATTTTACTTGTATAAACTTTATTTGTGAAAAGTCGGAAATGTAGAGTTTGAAGATAAAGTGTATTTTGTGTCAATCACTAATGTGTCATATAATTTGTAAGCACTAAAGAATTATTGTATAGATAAAGCTTATATTCATGACAAATACTGTAGTACTGAATAACTACTTATCATATAAAGTACGACTACAATCCTAAATGGCTAATTTATGCCGTATTAGATAACTACTCATCAAATATAGAATAACTATAAATTAAATGACTAATATATACCATACGTATTAGAACAATAATTGAAATTTCGTAAGTATGTACTGAACTAGTACCACTTATTGGAAATTATAGTTGTTTAGACCCAATGCGGAATTACAACAATTAAAAGCAATAAATCACATATTAATCAAGTTTAACTTATGTGTCAATCATATAAAATAAACAAAAATCAAAAGCAATAAAGAACACCAAATATGACCACGAAGGAAAATTTCAATTTGGATAAAAACCTCCGTCAAACTTAGTAAAATTCACTTGAAAAGTTAAATTACAATTAGTCCAAATACTATTGAACTTTAACTAACTCTAGCCACCTATCTTGTAAACTATCAAGGAACTCATTTGATTGTGCACGCCCGAACTTCTTAAAACTCTGAGCTACTTTTCTTTCCACGTGCATCAACAAGAACGAACCTCGTTCTCGAGGGTTGGGACTCCAAGCGACTCATCCCAAAGCTCCAAAACTCTGAAAGCTAATTGGTGAAAGTAGGATTTTGTTTAGGTGTTTGATCTTTCTGTGTTTTGATATGTAGGCTGATACAAAAAATATTGGAATATGTATTTGGCTTTCAAAGAACGAACTCTTGACTTACAATAAGGCTCTACTAATGAATGATCTATTTATGGGATCAAATATATAAGCAAAGATTTTGAGGTTGAATCAATAGAATCAATGGAATGTGTTTGTGATTTTCAACAATGAGATCTATAAGGCAAAATAATGATTCAACACACATTTGGACGTTCTATGGGTTATATATTTATAATGGGTAGTGTTTGAGATTGAATGAGATTGAAAAACAAGTGTTTTACGCGAACAAGGGTTTCTGTTGTAAGTAGCATGTGCTCAAACGAAGCCCAACGCCAGTTGAGCGTCGGGTGACGCTCGAACGGAATACCTAACACTAGGCTAGCGAAAACCTCTGTGATTTGGGCGCTCAAGCATTGTCTTGGTATTGAATAGCATTAATGCGGCAACATTTTCTCCTTATTCCATATTCGAACCCTAGAACTCCTAATCGACCTATACAACCTCTTCATTGACTCTTTGACTTTTACAACTCATTTATATATTTAGTTTTGTCTAAGGAATAGCAAATTACAAATATAGACCTAACAAACTCCCAATTTGACATTTCATGACAAAATCATTTATTTCAAAGTCAAAATCAAACCAACCTAACAACAAATCTTGCCATTCTTATTTCATGAAACACATGAAAATAACAATGCCACATGAAGAGCAAAAAGAAATTGATGAGTAATAAAGTAGAACTAACAACTTAAAACATGATATCGACATTAAACAAAACACTAAATCAAACATAATATCAATATTGAAAAATATGTTAAATCAAACATTCATATTAACTTTTCCCCCCAAGTCAATTATCAAAATAAAAACGTTCTCCCCCTAACTCATGTACTCAACTCTCTGAATTATATACTACTCTCTCGCCTTTTTTTGTCATGAATAACAAAAGAAAATAAGTAATATAACCATGAATAACACGGAGGAATGAGTGAAAAAAATTCGAATTTTGCTAAATGTACCCGGGCGTGTAACCCACCGCCCCCCTCACAATGAGGGGGGCCCGAGGTGAATAAAATAATGAGCGGGCTCCTCCATTGTGAGGAGGGCGTGGGGTCGGGTGCCCGTGTACCTGTAGCATATCTCAAAAAATTCACATGAACAACTATACAAAACATGAAAGAACATTTTTCTTTCAAGACAACTGTTTTTTATGGATTTTTAAATAAAATATCATGAACAGATATTTGCTTACTTATACAAGTATAATCCATAAAAAGTGAACTTTTCCACATAACTTATTTTAAATCTATTAAAGTAAATTGTGTAATCTATTCATGTGTGAAAAATGTCACTAAATTCATGTAAGCAGGTCTCAAAATTTTAAATCAGTGTGAAAGGACATGTAAAGAATCACTTGTGAATGAATATATTTTTCATATTATGAAGGCAAACACATTGCTACTAGGACCTTTTAAATAAAAAGTTTATTATTAATTTTTCAATGTATAGCTTTTCTTTCTCACCTTATCAATAAGCACATATATCTAAATTTTTCTTTCATTTTTTTTTCGTATCTCATGTGCCAGCTAATTTTCATTAAGCTTTCTGAATAGCCCATGTAACGAGCTTTAGGTCAATGACTCACAAGTCAAATAAATATAGGGCACCAGATTTTAAGATACCCAAAAGACTTAATTACTCGAGTCAAAAAATGCTATGAAGAAATGTATAAAATATATCACAACTTATTCAATTCTTTTGAAGTTCAAAACTTTTTTTCTTTTATGGGGAATTTATTTAAGTTTAGGTCATTTAGTTAAAGGTCATTCCATATTCAAAGTCAACCCACCGCACAAATGACTGCCTCCAAAGTCTCACACACGTGATCAAAAATCACTCATAAGAGTTTAATATGTGCAGTGTAGATGGTACGTGCAATAACCCATACCAAGTACTTCAAATAAATTCTAAACAAAGTTAATGAAAACTTTATTCACTATTCATAAATTATACTAGTAGTTGATCACAAAATAACATGTCCAAAAATATAAATATCAAAAATACTTTTCGCTTTTTCATTTTCATATTTTCTAATGTTTATTTTTCATAATGCAAAAATAAAATAAAATAAAATGAGGAAAAAGTTTAGAGCATATGTATGCACCTAACAACTTACTTGATGAGGCAAACAAGTACTCTTACCATGAATAGAAACGCGAGCAACACTGTAATTAATAACATCACTTTGACATGTGAGTTCACTCTTTTTTACCCAAATATTCTTAGAATGAAATGTAATCTTAGTCAATTGAGACATCAATTCAATTAGTGACTCACTTGATTAGTCAAGAATCTAACATGAGTAGTTAGATCTTGTTTGTTGGTTCTAATCAAGGATTTAATGCATCTAGGTTTAATGTGACATAATTCACCACAATTGTGACAAGTGGGAATGAATTTAGGAACCATTCTAAGTTTTAAATTTTAAACCTTATGTTGAGGGACCCTATGTTTTGCCTTATTATTGCTGCTCAACAGTTTGTGACACATAAGTCTTATGTGTCCTAACTCTCTACAGTGTTGACAAGTGGGGATAAACCTAGGAGCAACTCGAGGTTTCAAGTTTTGTACCTTAGGCTTGATCGAGGTAGGTACACACTTATTTTTTGTTGAGGAAGTGGTATGGATCAAACAGGGGCTTAAGGTACCCCTCAAATAATTCATCAAAAGCCTTATAGATATCTCTGTCATCCTCGAATCCATTATTAGAATGTGATTGACTCATCTAGATAAAACTGGGTCAAGGTTTAGGCTCTGGTACCAATTAAAATTCTCTATGTATGTACTGAGCTAATACTACTTGTTGAAAATTATAGTTATTTAGACCCAAATGCGGAATTAGAAAAATTAAAAGCAACGAGTCATTTTTTAATTGATTTTTAGATGATTAAGGTAATTAATCCTATGTGTCAATCAAATAAGATAAATAAAGATTGAAAACAATAAAGAACACCGAATATGATCGCGGAGGAAAATCCCTAGCTAGATAAAAAACTTTCGGGCAAACTTGTCAATAAAATCCATTAGAAAAGTTAACTTATAATTAGTTCAGACACTACTAAACTTTAGCTGACTATGGCCGCCTAATTTGTAAGTCACCAAGGAATTCCTTTGGTTGTGCATACCCTCACTTCTCAGAACCCTGTGCTACTTTTCTCTTCGCGTGCATCAACAAGAGCGAACCTCGTTCTCAAGCGCCAGAATTCTAGGCACCTCTTCCCAAAACTCTAGAACTCTGAAGGCTAATTGATGAAGTAGGATTTTATTTTGGTGTTTGATCTTTATGTGTTTTGATCTGTAGACTGATGCAAGAGATATTGAATTACATATGTGACTTTCAAAGAACAAACTCTTGACTTACAACAAGGGTCTACTAATGAAGGATTAATATATGGGATTAAATATATGAACAAAGATTTTGAGATCGAATCAATAGAATCAAAGGAATGTGTTTATATCTTCAACAATGAAATCTAAAAGGCAAAATAATGATTCAACACATCTTTGAACATTCAATGAGTTCTATATTTATAATGGATAGTGTTTGAGGTTGAATGAGATTGAAAAACAACTGTATTACGCGAACTAAGGTTTCTATTGTAAGTAGTCGGCGCTCGAGCGAAGCCCACCGTCGGGTGACACTCGAACTGAATACCTAGCGCCAAGCTAGTGAAAAACCTCTCTGCTTTGGGTGCTCGAGCATTGTGTTGGCGTTGAGCTAGCAATAATGCGACAACTTTTTCTCCTTGTTTCATATTCGAACCCTAAGACTTCTAATTGACCTATACAACATTTCCATTGACTTTTTGACTTTTACAACTCATTTATATCTTTAATTTTGTCTAAAGAATAACCAATTACAAATAGAGACCTAACAATAACTAATTATTATTTATCTCTAACACCAAATATCCAAATTTGCCCTTCTAATTGGAAGGTAGAAAATTATTTCCAACTTATCTTACACAATGTGATATCTAAGTCCATTTTGAAGGAGAGTGAATGTAACGAATTGAATTTAAAGTGCAAGTTCTAAGTCATTGCAAAAGTATGCAAGAACAAAGAAGGAGAATAAATCTAATTAACTTAACTTTGTCGAGTAAAGAGTCGAGTTGAACATTTCACTAGGTAAGCCTTTTGGTGCCAAAAAAAAAAAAAAAAAACATAACAAAAAATGTCATTTAATTATAAAAATGGTTGTGATGTGCAAGTTTTTATCAATAACTTGTCAAATTTGAAGTGGAAAATTTATTTTAGTGTTTCGGGGGACAGAAAGGGTAAAATCAATTTAATTCAAAGGTACATGAAATATTTTTTGTTTCAAATTTTAGTGCGTCGGAAAAGAAATATTGCAAATGCACCCCTCAACTTTATGGGGACTTCTTAAAGTCAAGTTTCTAAAATGTCTTTACCTCACAAAAACACATAAATTTTGTCCACATCCCACCACCGCCTTCGTTATCTCCACCACATCACCTTTTAACCCCATCTCGTCATTACCAGCTCTCTCAACCCTCACTATAAGTGAAGACGGTGTTAAAAGTGAGGGTTGGGAAGGTGACAATAACCATGGTTTGTAGTGAAAGAGTAGATATGGTGGAGTTTGGTTCTATGTAAAAAAAAAAAGTGAAGTTTATTCTTAAAAGGTACAAATTAAAATATTCAATGAAAATTAAATATAACAATATAATTGTCAAAAATCAGCAAAATGAATCATGTTCTTGAAAAACGCAGAATTCCCTTTCGAATACCCATCATTGGTTTACTGAACTCCAAGAAAAAGAAAAAAAAAAACTGCAATGAAAATAAAAATTAATTGATGTGCAACAATTTTTCCGTTTGGTCAAAGGTGAATTATGTAGTTCTCCCGAAGTTGTTGAAATACTTTTATCATGATTTATTTGCACAAAAATAAGCTCCGTTACCTGTTTTGGTGGGATGTTTACTGTGTTGAGTACAATGAATTAGGCTGGTTTACTTGACCAAATTTTAGGTAAAATCTGCAAGTTTTGACAAAAAATAACGATGTCTAGTACGAATAGATCATCGAATCGAATATTTCTTCAAAATAAATAGTTCAATTTTTGATAAATATGAAAGAATCTACATGGAATACATATTTCTCTCGTGTGTCAATTTATGATCAAATCCATCTTTACCTCTAGTCAAGATAAAATCTTATTAAATATTTTTCCCTTCTTAGCACTTGTTTGGGAGGTGTTTAAATTATAAGTACTTTTTCAAATATATATTTTATCTACGTAATTCACAAGATCCACAAATACTATTCAATTATCCATAGTCCGTATATTATCTCAAGATTTAGCATATTACGATTACTTGAAAATATATACTTTCCTTACTTTCATTTTTCGAATGGTCAAATACGGCTATATTATAAAACTATTACAAGATCCAAATTAATCAAATTTTCAAGGTCAAATTTTTGGACTAAGTGAATTGATTTAGGTTTTAATAAAATCATTAGTCAATAAATGGTAACTACACAACACCCGTGCACAATGAGGAATGAGACAAATATAAAATCAAATCTAAGACTAGATTCTCCATGAAATTCTTTTCACGTGTGGGGGAAATGTTGTCCCGACTTGACCACATATGAATGAGTTCAATTTAAGCACGAAATATCATTGTCAGTATGTGCATATGGTTGAAATTTGGTTTAAAAATTAAAAATTTTGGTTAAATATAAAACTTGAAAAGTGACTTTGTGATCAAATATTCGGACTTGATCTGATAGTCAAATTATAAATATAAATAGACTAACTTGTTCTACTCGTCGTGTAGATCGTTGTGATATATTTGGAATCTCAAAATTAATTCCGAATGAATGAGAACATAGAAAAAAGTATACTTTCCCAATCTCAAAATTGTTTTCTTGAATGAATAAGAACCATTCGTTTAAAGTTGCTTTTGAGACATTTGCTCAATGATAAATTATTGCCCATCGTATTCCATTTTCTAGGCAAAAAAGGAAACACAAAAGAATATACTCGTTCACTAAAATTGAAAAGGCACGTCGTTTTGATTGTTAAAGGTGTTGTAAATAGGATAATTCTTGTTGTACATAATTTATGTACTGTAAGTCTCGATGTGACAAAATACTACCTCATATTAATGTGTGTTTTCCGACCTCTTATTCATTTAAATTAATACTTAGTTTGTTGTTATTGTAGTGTGCATGTATTCTAGAAGGGAATATGCTACTTGTACATAATGCGTTGTCCATAACGGTGTTCACCCCCTCACATGGAGGGGGGCCCACTTCAAATAAAATATAATACATTCGAAGTGGGGCCCCCTCCATGTGAGGGGGTGGACACTGTTATGGACACCACATTATGTACGTGAAGCATCACCTTCTAGAAGACAATAAGCAAATACCTTCGATCCCAAGGCATTTTGACCGGCATACCAAGATAGAAAAATGCGTTTCCTTTTGTGGAAAAATCTTTGAAATTTGGCCCTTGGGAAAGGAATCACTTTTGAAAAGAGATGATGACCATTGCTGTCTAAATCAACGGTGTAGGTGAGTCGATTCTTTACGACACAGCATATTTGTGAAGTACAGAATCCAGTGGTTTGCAAGATCATTAATGTGAGCTTCAACAAAAGAATTTATTGCTTTCAAGGAACATTCTGGCCGTACTAAACGACCTTGATCAAAATTTTCGTCATACTGAAAGTTACACAAGATATAAAGATGTCAACGAAATCCGATTATATTTCCAAATTCAAATAAATGAATAAGGGAAATAAGTAACAATATGAACTATAAGAATCCAAATATGATTATATAGCAGAAGCATCTTTGTTATTGAAGGTTTAACAATGTTCATAAGAATTAATAGAACAAAATAGAAGATTTTCTTCCCTACTGAAAGATCCAACCCTATAATCTTTGAAACTAAAATTTAATGTTAAGAACCTTACCAAGAGAGCGATCATTTTTAATAGCATCGTTGTGTTTGAAACCATTAGTGGTACTAGTATCTTCAGAACTCGGATCTTCGTGTCGTGCAGATATGGCAGCCTTTCTCCTTTCCTTACGCTCCGTCCGCCTTTTTATCTCTTCCACTAGTGCTTCTTTTGCCTTCTCGGCCGCCTCTGCCCTGCTTGTGGCCTGTTCTGCTCGAATCCTGAACTCTCCGATTTTTGACAGTGCTACTTCCAACTCTTTCTTCAAACCCTCAGATTCCAGCACACTTTCATGCAAGGGTGCATTCTTCTCAATCAAGGTCTCATGGACATCTGTTCCATCTTTTCTTTCTTCATAGATTTTCTGCTCCTTGTCGGCTTTTGAAAGTTCCATGGACTGGGTACGGTTTTCTTCAGGGGGTTCCAAAATGTTATCCCTTTTACTTTCGTCTGCCAATTTTTTAGCTTTCTTTAACTCTTGATTCTCTTTCTTGGCTTCTTCGAGTTCTAATGAAAGCTGCTGAAGTTTGTTATCTGGTGCTGATGTTTCACTCTTTGATCTTGCTTCAGGGGGTTCCAAAATGTTATCCCTTTTACTTTCGCCTGCCAATTTTTTAGCTTTCTTTAAGTCTTGATTATCTTTCTTGGCTTCTTCAAGTTCTAATGAAAGCTGCTGAAGTTCGTTATGTAGTGCTGATGTTTCACTCTTTGATCTTGCTTCAGAAACCTCAGTTGCGGCAAGCTTCAACCTCTCATTCTGAAGATCAAATTTCAGTAACGCTATCTCAACTTGTGCCTCATTCTCTTTTTCTCGACTCTCAACTGCCTCAGCTCTAATCTTCTCCAAATCTGATTTCATGTTCTCAGCATTTGTTTTCAGGTGGCAAACCTCTTCTTCTGATTTTCCGAGTAACATTTTCAATTTTTCAAGTTCTGTCTCAAGCAAACTGCTATAAGCAGCTTGATCCAAGTACTTTCTCCCTTGCAGTTCCATATTTTCTTTCAGCTGGGCTAACTCGGAAGTTGTATCGGAAGCAACTTTCTCAGAACAAATGCGAAGCTCGTTTGCTTGCTCAAGTTCCAATTGCAATGAATCTATAAATGCCGATTTCTCCAGAAGCTGATTCTCCAAGTCATGCATAATTTCTAATCTCTTCTGTGCTTCAGCCATTTTTTTTGCAGCTATTTCTAATTCAGCCTCTTTCTCAGACACCGCTTCGTCTTTTTCCTTCTCTACTTCAAGAGCTTTCAGCTTCAAATGCATAATATTTTCATTCAGTTCTGACATGTGCTTCAAAATCTCTTCCATTTTCAGCTTTTCTTGGCTTAAAGCACTTTCCATAGCCTCGATTTGCATCATGGACTCAACTTTTGCATGTTTTAACTCTTCAATTTCAGCTTCCTTGCTAAGAAGTTGTCCTTGGGTGGACATTAACTCGCTAGAAACATGAAAAAGCTGCTTTTTTGTCATCTCATATTCCGATAATTGATTTTCCATCCCCTTAATTTTGGATTCAAGTTCATTTACACGAATATTTGCTTCTTGGCATTCATTTATGTAAAACTCTTTCTTAAAATCAGAGTTCTTCAGCAGAGTTGAAAGTTCTTCTGATGTTTTCTGATAGTGATCAAGCTTAAGAAGTGTTTGCTTGCAGGAGGATTCCTTTTCCTCTAGTTGTTTTAGCAGGCTTTCAACTTGGCTTTCTTCCTCTATTTCCTGTTAGAACGAGAAAACACTGCATAAAATAGATCTCTGTTGATAGTCCATGTTGAAGGATCAGTCTGAGCATTTTCAAACAGAATTATAGATCCATTGATCGATCACAATTAATATAATCCCGTGCTACTATTAACTAAATTTAGTTGTGCACTGTAATATCACTCAAAACAATCGGCATAATGAAAGTTATACAAAGAGATTGGGAAAAAAAAAAAAGAAAATCCAACTATGTAGACCTGATATGCTTTATGGTACTAAGTGCCGAGATATTCATAAGATTTAAGATGGGCAGTATATGAGGGCATAAATGGAGGTGGCACTGCTGAGGATAAGTAAAGGAATGACGACTTAGATAGTTAGGAGATGTTTTGCATGGACTTAAGGAGGCTCTTGTAAACAAAATCAATGTGATTTCAGTCTAACATGTTTGTGAGAGAGAGAGAGAGAGAGAGACTAACAAGGCCATCTGTGATTGCTAAAGATGTAGTTGTTTCTGATCTTCCAGTAGATCTAGCGAGGCATTAATCAATGGCAGTGCAGAAAAAAATTAAGTAGCCGATATCAAATTTATGAGAAACAAGGCTAAGTTTGTTTTTGTTTATCCATCAAACCTATGATCTCACATATACTGATTATTTAGGCATACTTTGCTCCTACTTAGGAAATCATAGTCAACAATAAAACGTTATTTTGAATGATGACATTACAGACTATCAAATTCTTAATATGAATAGCCTTCAATTTGAAATCCAAGCACACAATGTTTCAGAAATTTAGATATGAATAAAAAAATTTCTTTAAAATTGAAAAACATATACAAACCGAAGTAAATAGATTTCGTCCTCAGTAGAACATAAAACAAGAGAACAAACTAGCTTTTTCCTGATGAATTTGAGGTCGGCTATGTGAATTTTTTTTCATTGCTCCATTCCGTTCATTGCTAGATCTACTCAAACATCTAAAGCAACTAAAACTTTGTTGTAGAATGTGTAAAATTTGTACATAAATTACCTCAGTGCTACTTCTCTCTCGAAAGAAAGAAAGCGCAGTTTGAACTGGTGTTTCATCCATCTCCCACATACCTTGTCCACAAAAGAATCCGAAAAAATTGATCAAAATTGCGTTAAAATTTACAAATCTCACTTCACATTCAATATATAACTGTAATTCCAATATTAAATTGGAAAAACACTTGGAAGATACCAATCATCGAAAAATAAATTACACATAATAATGAGATGGAATTCACATAAAATTTATTACTTGTAAACTGCAGTGTAACTGTCACAAGTGTTCAAATCTTCACATCGAAAAACTGATAGAATTAAAAACCAAAACATAGCCACTAACGTACTTGAAATAAACGGAAGCCAACTGTAAATTTGGTGGAGAAACCAAAGAAAAATCTGGCGGTGCGAAGAGGCGAAGGGAAGATCCCAAGGAATTATATATGGGTTTCTTTATGAGATTCATTGCAATATTATTGGTGTAAACNGAAGCCAACTGTAAATTTGGTGGAGAAACCAAAGAAAAATCTGGCGGTGCGAAGAGGCGAAGGGAAGATCCCAAGGAATTATATATGGGTTTCTTTATGAGATTCATTGCAATATTATTGGTGTAAACTCGGACCAAAAATTTCGTATGCATTGAAGAGTCCATAATTTTTTATAGATAAATTCTTGTAGAGATCGTCCAATGAAAGAATTAATCTTTAGTTATGTTTGGTGATCAAAGTTTTTGTTTTTGAGGCAAAGAACAACAGATTTTGATTTTTAATTGTTTCTAAGTTGGAGACTGTCGTACATTGCCGCTTTTTTTTTGGGAAAAATTCACAACTCAGGCTTTATCTATTCCCAAATCAAAAATCAGGCCCCAAGGTTTA
>CAIGRT010149607.1:0-13131 GCA_903798405.1 Fraxinus platypoda | reverse complement strand
GTTTGGTTTTTCAAATCTTTTGGAGTAAAGATACTAATATCCTTTACAAAATGTTGTCAATAATTCCATATTTAATAAAACATAAGTTATTTATTGGAAGGATATTGTCATATTATGGTTGAAATTGATAGTGACAATTAATGTTTTGAATGATTTTTTTTCAATCAAACTCAATAAATGTTTTGAAGAACTCTTTAATGATTTACTGTAGAAATTATTTGGAAAGAAGATTCTGTCATTCGATAGTACAATATTGATGGAGAGGGGTACAAATTTTCAAAATCCTTTGTTTGTTGTAGCGGATGTTCATCGAAACGTACAACATGATGAGATCGATCAACTGCATAATGTCTCAAACGATAATGCACTCGACACATTACTTTTAGATATTGGGGCTGCACAAATAGAGGAGAACTTGGATAACCCATTATATGATTCAGAGGCTGTTAATTTTGTTGACAGTGATGAGCAAATGTCATCACATTCCAGGAATTCGGATATAGTTGAATGGATTACAAGTGTGAATACGTCTGACCTTGTTGAAAGACAAATATTCTTGAGCAAGAAAGAGTTGTACTCGAAAATTTGTGTACTTGAATTGCGCGACAAGTTCCAATTTCGAGTGAGCATGTCAACCATCAAACAGCTAACCGTTGCATGCGCGGACTATAATTGCAAATAGATGTTACGTGCTTGACTATGAAGCAGACTGCAATCTTCATGATCTGTAAATTCATCAATGTGCACACCTGTTCCATAGATTTTCGTCGTAGGGCATATCGACATACCACAAGTTCTGTAATTTTCGAGCACATATTAGGAAGATTGGATAATCCAAACCGATCATATGATCCTATTGCTATTGCACATGACATGGAACGTAAGTTCGGTGTCAAAATCGGTTACAGCAAAGCATGTAGGGGAAAGGTGGCTGCTTTACAGATGCTACATGGTAGACCAGGGGACAGTTTTCAAAAATTATCTTCATACTGTCATGTCCTAGGAGATAGTAACCCGGGGATAGTAACTCACATCGAAGTTGATTCCCGTAACAAGTTTCATTACTTCTTCCTAGCTTTTGGTGCAAGCATTCGTGGTTACATGCACTACTTGATGTTCGTTATTTGTGTTGATGGTAGTCACTTGAAAGGTCCGGACAAAGGTACACTTCTACTGGCAACTGCCCAAGATGCAAACAAACAAATTTCTCCCTAAGCATGGAGGATTGTAGATGCTGAAACAAATAAATTGTGGATGTGGTTTCTGTCGAAGTTGAAAGATCTTATAGGTGACTCAGATGTACTCGTATTTGTTTCAGACAGGAAAAATAGTATTGAAAAAGCCATTAGTCACTTATTTCCCTTGTCTCACCATGGTTGTTGTATGTGGCATATGGAAAAGAACTTAATCTAGCGGTACAACAACTCAAGTTCAATTTTTTTTATTCAAATGAGCTGCTACAACTTATCGCGTTGAAGAGTTCGAACGACTTATATGATAGGTTCGTAGGGTAAGTACAAGAACTTACAGGTACTTGGAGCGAGTAGGTTTTTCATATTGGTCACGAGCACTATTCCCTGGACAACGACATAACATTATGACAAACAACAATGCGAAATCTTTGAACTCAATGTTGAGACATGCTCGTTCATTACCGATCACATGCTTGGTCGAACACATCAGTACCTTATTGTCATCAAGGATGGAGAACGCGTTACAAACAACATTTGAAGCTGGTACTAGGCTTCGAGCTCATGCCTTAACATATAACTTAACATAGGTTGGTATATCAACTGACATGGATATGGTAGACTTTATGAAAAATACGTGCACTTGTCGTGAGTTCCAACTAAATCGTATGCCATATATTTATGCAACTCGTGCTGCTTGCTTGAGATGTGCTTTATTGTACGATCTATACTCCTCTTATTACACGACGGACTATTGGAGGGGTGCTTATAGCAAAGCTATATATCCTATTGCACGGGAAATGGATTGGGTTGCTCCGAACGAAATTAGATCTATTCATATTTTCCTACCTATTGTACGTCGTCCTCCAGGTAGACCACGCACACGACGCAAGCAATCCAGATACGAGTCTACCATACGAATCATGAAATGTACTCGCTGTGGTAGAGTTGGCAGTAACCGAACCACATGTTCTAATCCCATTGTAACACCACACATGTAAATAAGCTTGATGTCTGAAACTGGTAGAAATTGTATTTTGTATCACCGAATGATGGTGTTGCACATTTTTAAGTTATATTGTCATTACCGTTTCAACATCGTTTGCAAATATTCGATCGTGTAGCAATAACTTCACAACAAATTTCTCATGTAGACAGATTACTTCATTACATTCCGACAGTTCAACTGTCGATCCCGATAATATGTTTATGTTCATAACTTGTCCACGGTTTTTTTTTGCATCTCACAATGCTTGCGTTACACTTTCGGAAGTTATATTATCACTCACGTTTCGTTCCCGTTTGCAAACATTAGTCGTGTTTAAGGTCACATACAAAATATTTCATTGCATCTCGAAAGTGAAATTGTCAGTACTGATAGAAGGTTCCCGTCATTCTCGAAGTTGGTTGCAGACATTCGATACAGACGTTACCGTATAAATCCATGACAAAAGTACAATAAATAATTGATAATCGCATTATCCTGAATGTCGCATACAAAAGAATTGACAGACTTAACGAAGTCTGATAAATTTAACAGTTCACATATCACAAAGATATCAACATCCACCGTACATCCAAAAGTTGAAAAACAAGTAGTGTTTATCACAGTATTAGCAAACGTCTTGGACACTAATTCTTCACTTCTTCAATATTCCCTTGGTGTATGGAGTCCTGGTGGATGATGTAGGAAGGCGAAGGCGTGTCGATCGCGACCTCTTTGTGTTAACTGCATGTAATCTTATCCAAGGATTTGAAGTATTTGTCCTTGAGTACGTACGCACAAACAAAGATCAATGAGTAAAGAATATTGTTAGATCATAATGTTTCGTACATGTTAACGTGAAACGTAGATATTAAGGTGCGGGCAATCGAAGGTCAACAGGCGAATCTATTATGTGCCGAGAAAAACTGACCTCAACTAACTATATGTGGAGAATTACTACGGCTAACTGTCGGGAACGACAGTTCAGCACGATGCCATGTCTCTGAAGTGATATGTCGGGAAATCTACTTTTGACTTATAAGTAAATATGTATTCTTCAAGAGCTACTTAGTCTATACTGAATCAGACAAAACCGCTAAAAGCAAAGACTTAACGATGTCCAGTTGACATAAGAAACAACAGACGTAACAAATGTCGCATACAAAAGAAATGGCAGACTTAACGATGTCTGATAAATTTAACCGTTGACAAATCACAAAGACATCAACATCCACCGTACATCCAAAAGTTGTAAAATGAGTAGTGTTCATCATACTATTAAACAAATTTCTTGGACACTAATTCTTGACTCTCTTCCTCATTCCCCTGGTGTATGGAGTCCTGGTAGATAAGGCAGGAAAGCGAAGGCACGATTGCGGCCTTTTCGTGTTAACTGCATCGTTGCCTTCAACGAGTATGGTGGTCGCCACTGGTATGTCAATGACATCATCTACGCACAAGTAGTATGTGCTGAATTAGTTATCCAAAAAGGCCAAATACTAACATAACATAGCCTACAACATCTAATCATCTGCTCGGCTACCTAAAATCAATATCATAAATCCTTCTTTGGGAACTCACCTTCATGTTGGACCACAACATTAGAAGTGGGTAATGTTGTTTCCTCTATAGCATCATCCAACATTGTTGTAGCATCTGCATTTAAATCATGAGAAGATATTCAACATTAGTTTTCAACTCAACATTCTTACAGTATATAAAGAAAATTCAACATCGTATAACTTCTCCAATACAAAACTTACCATCCGCCTCCATGACACCACAACCTAAGGGAACTTCCTTGTTCTTCAGGCAGGACACTTCGGGTCGATGGCTCCTCCATCTAGTTGAAAACAACACTTGCAATATTAACGAATCATGTCATTGATGTCAAGTTTGTATACTAGAGAACAACATTAGAGTCTTAAAAATTTTGAATTCCTCATACTTCACATACGTACCATTCACATCCTACTTCTCACTAGGCAACAGACCCTCCTGGTCATTCGGGCACGAACCTTGGGGGTCGGTGCCTCATCTATCTAGTTGAAAACAACATTTGTAATACTCGTGCATTCAATTTCCATTTTTGCTATCCAACATAAAACTCAAATATGAAACAATGTAACCAAATCTAATTGAACAAATCTAACGGAATATTCATTTCGTCATTTGCCCCTTAACTCCATGGCTAATTATTATAGCAGCAAAAAATAATCAGATTCTGATAATCAATAAAAAATGTGGAAATTGAAAAGGAAAGGGGCAAATAGAATATTACTTGATAAGGAAGGAAATGGAGAATAAAACTTACCGAGTAAAGCAAAAGAGAGTGCGGGAAAGTGAAAAGGAAATTCTGCAGGGAATATCTTTTAGCTAA
Organism: Fraxinus platypoda; assembly: GCA_903798405.1. Classification (NCBI taxonomy): domain Eukaryota; kingdom Viridiplantae; phylum Streptophyta; class Magnoliopsida; order Lamiales; family Oleaceae; genus Fraxinus; species Fraxinus platypoda. The sequence goes on along the minus strand of CAIGRT010149607.1, from coordinate 8,576 downwards.
GTGCAAATGGCAACAACGGCTGTGATTTTCCAGCGGGCTCTTCTTCTACTTCAATAAAATCGAATATGCCAAGTGTAAATGGCAACAAAGGCTGTGAGTTCAAGGATTTTCCGTCGGTGGTGGACGTTTTCGCGGTGGTAGTCCATGGCAAATTCGATGAGGGAAGTGAGTTGAGATTTTCTTCCTTTTCTGGCGAAATGAATGGGGGAGTCTCGTGAGTTCAGTCCTTTTTTTTTTTTTTTGTCGGTGGAGTGAGTTTATGGTTGTTTTTGGTTTCACCATTTTTTTTAAACTCCAAAATTGACAGATTTCTTCCTTGACATTTATACAGCTTTTGTAAAGTTTTTCATCTAGTCAAATCTCATNCAGCTTTTGTAAAGTTTTTCATCTAGTCAAATCTCATTTAATGAAGGACATGTCAGGTATTTAAATTATCTAGAGAGACAAAAATGTCCAAAAATGACAATCTCGCAAAAATTTAAAAAAAGTGACATTTTTGTAAATGCAAAGCCCAAAAGTAGTGCAATTTTCTCTAACTTTAATTATATATTTCATGAGATTCACAATTTTTTAAACAATATCAATTTTTGTAAATTAACTACTTTCCTCTCTTCCCCTCCTTCCTAGGCTCACAACTTATTATTCTTTGCACACCTCGTAATATTTGCTCAATTAACTTCATAATCAGGAGTTTTGAAAATGAAACTGTATGCGATACAACTTTGTGAAATATGGTAATTTAGCTCCTTAATTGTGCTATTCCTAAACTATACGTTTAATTATTTTTATTTTTTATTTTTCATGAAAGTTAATATATTTTAAGTTTCACTCATTTTTTTATTTATAATATTTTATTCAAATTGCAAGGAATAGCTTAATTTTTATTAATAAATTCTTCGATTAGACATCGTATAAAATATGGCCACTTTTTAATTTTCTTGAATTTTCATTTTAAGTAGGAGCATCGTTAAGAAATTTTTTAGTACTTAAAAAATCATGTTTAGGGGTGAGTACGAATCGGATTGGGTGGGTCGATACCCAAAGACATCGACCTAGCGATGTCAAAAAGGCTCGGACGGCCCGGGCTTGTCCCCAAAAAAACTCGAGTTGGGCCGGCTCGATGGCATCTTGCCAAGGCTCGGGCCGTGCCCCATTTTGGGGCCTCGCTCGAGCCCGAGCTAGCCCGTGGCTCGTTACCGACCAGTGTTACGGGCCGAGTCTAAAAAAAATTAAAAAATACAGCTAAAATTACAGTTGTCTGCAACGCAGGCAGCTGTTTTTTATTTTTTTAAGTTTAGATATATTTTTTAGATATATTAATATTTAGTTATTATTTAAAATACATATAAATTGCACAAATTTTAAATACATTATAAAAAATTATAGATTTATAACGATTTTTTTTGTTTTTTTGAAAAAAACATGAGCGCCGAGCCTCATTTTTTTGGCCGAGCATGGCTCAAGACCAAAAAAGCTCGAACCTCTTTTGCTCGAGTCGAGCCCGAACTTTGAGTTTCGGCTTGGCTCGTGACATGGCTACATCGACCCGATTTCTCCTACAAACGGATTCGATTCGAATTGAATGTATTTGGTTTGGATCTGTTCGATTTGTAACAATTTTCTCACACCTACCATCAGCCACCCAAACCACCACAACTGTCGTCGAATACCACGAGCAAAGGACATTGCAAATCAAGCTCCATAGGTTCGTCCGTAGCATTCATTTTGGAGAAATCAAACTAAGAAATTAAAAGATTAAACACTCTCCCGACTAGCTGTATAGAGTTTAAGTGCTTCTACAAAAGTTGGCACCTGCAATTATAGTTGAGATATGCGTATATATGTCATGAGACCTTGAAACCTTATAGTATAAAGCTTGAATATTCCAATAAAGTGACCCGCATGTTGTGTTAGAAAATATTGTATGTGAAATGTTAGGTCCTAATTGTAATTGGTTATATCTGTATCCAAAATTATGAGTTATTGAGTTATAATTAAAGTCAAAATAATAGTGAATTGATATCCTTGAAAGAGTCAATGATATCAAAAATGGACGAAAGAGAAAAAGTTGGTACAAAATCACTCTTTGGCTGTGCGGGGTGTGCTCAAGCACCACAACAGGGACATTGAGTGCAACCTTGGCGCTCGAGCTATAGATACACCACTTGTTGGACATAATTATTATGATAAAATACAAATAGAATGCGAGTTTAAATCTCTAAATATAAAGAGTCAAGCTCACTCTTTATTTTATAATGTCAAAATAAAGAGTCTTTAGCTTAGTATCAAGGTTTAGCAATAAAAAAAATCTTACTTTTAAAGAATCTCTCGTGGATGTTCTAATAGTATCTCCGAGAGGCTTTTTAAAATTGAAATGCTATCTATTTTAATAATTCAAACATGATTCAGAGCACTAAAAACATTACGGCTATCAATCATACTACACAAATAGGATCAATAAAAAGCATTAAAAACAAGGGGACACGTGGCGTAAAATCATTAGACAATTTGAAAAATAAAAATAAAAACTTAGCCAAATATGTGCGGTCCAAAACCCTGTTTTCAATCCCTGATTGAGTAACATTATTCTATGGCTATAGGCCTCATCCTCAGAATGGGATCATTTTATGCTACACGTCACTTGTTAACAACAAAATATACAAAAAAAATTGTGTATGAAGATACTCAACTATTACAAAATTGAAAGGTTACATTTCATGTAAGATGAAAAATAAAAAAAAAATAGTCGGAGATCCAAGTTAAATGCTGCACACATTGGAACTCACTGTAATTCTGTAAATAAAAGTTAAACTTTTTACAATTCTAATTAAGTAAAAAGATCGAGTAGATCCTAAACACGTAGTTAAACAATAACAATGCTATAGCTCCTATTTGACACGATTTTTTTAAGGAAAAAAATGAGTTTTTGAATAGTAAATTTTTAGAGAACGTGTGATTTAAAAGAGAGAAATGCTTTGAGTTTACGTGAAAAACATTTTATTATGAGAATGTATATTTGAAAATGAATATAAAAAAGAAAAGAATTTTGAAAGAATGATTGTCAAACTGAGAGATACTTTAAAAGGCCTTACTAAGTCCCTCTTTGTAGGTCATTGTTGAGAAAAATATATTTTGAATAATTAAAAGTAGAGAATAGTTTTGAATTTATGTATAAAGTATTTTATTATTTAAAAACTATTATTTAAATATTTTATTTTTACAAAGAAATAATATTATTGGAATATATATTTTTTCTTAATATATTTTTTAATTACATGAAGAGGCACTATTTTAGAATTTCATACAGGACATTCAAAATCTCATGGCAAACCCTAATGTACTCTATACTTTTTAAATTGATTTTACATATAAAAAAAGTTTATGTAGGTCGTGTGCCTGATTGCCATATCAAGCACGAACCGCATACAAAGTCTCGTCTGCCCACGATGCTACTGGTGTTCAACCTTCAACATGTTAGTAAAGCCCAACACAACTCACTTGTAATTGCTAGTTGGCCCATAACTCATCAATTATTTTGTCATCAAATCATTGTGCAACACTCTCTTATCCCCTCCTCTCTAAAGCCATAATAAAAATCTATTATGACCTGGAGAATTTTTTTTTTTTTTTTCTTGTGCATTTTTTTCTTTTTTATTTTGATCAGGTTTATCATTTACGGTATGAAAGAGAATTTATAATTAATTGTTTTATTCATAGTTGCATACATGCTAAGCAATTTTTTTTTTTTTGTTTCTTTATATTTATTAGTTCATAATTATGCTCTATGTTTGATTGTTGATTTTATTTTTTTGGTAATATTGTTATTTTATTGATTTTTTTTTCTTTTCTTTTGGACAGTTTCATTACTTATAGGTGAATGGAAGAGAAATTGTAATTAAATGTTTTATATGTAGAAGTAGCATGGAAGGAAAAATAGAATTCGAGATTAAGTATTGTATAAATGTGAGTTAACAATTTATTTGTGCATTTGCTTTAGAATTATTATATTTCACATAATTTAGTTCTTTATTGTAGGATGAACATTTTGAAGTTATTGTGCTAAATTATTTTTTTATTTCTTATTGAAAGTTTCAGGATTTTGATTTTCGAGGTGTAGATGTTTTAATAACCTAATTTTTCAATAAACGTTTGGATGGTTATATTGCCAGCACAATTTTTATTTGATACATACCGAATACCATTCGTTTAACTTTGTTTTGCGTGGAAATTTCAGGGAGGGCTGATTTTGGGGATGCTGCGGCTCTGGCTCACAACGTGTTGATTAAGGTGTGTACTAATCCTGGGAATGGCTTGATGCCAGATTTAAACAGACAGCCAAGCCCAAGTCCTTTGAGAGGAAATCCGAAACGGCTTTTGGGTTTGATGAAGAAGTTGAAGGTAACTGAGGTCGAGTACCATAAGGATCTGCTTCTGGCTATTGTGAATGGAAGGCTTGGTTCTGCGTATTTGGACGAGTTCCCTTTCAACCTTGAAGATCTCACATCACCTAACTGGTTAGCATTTTTCAATGCAGTACCAGTTTGTTATGAATCATAGATATACATTATGACATAATGCAGCGACTATATTGATACGTGTGAACAAAGACGTTCTGATTGTACATATATGTGCATAAGTTTTATGTGTCTTAGTGTGTGATTATGTGCAGTGACTTGAGGTATTTGCAGGTCTGATGCTTTTTCTTTGGCTGCAAATGTGGTTTCGTCAGTGAGTGATGGGCTTGCTTTTAGTTTTGTTGATTCTCGAGAGCCACCTACCTTTGAAAGTCCATATGTGCAAAGTATAAAAAATGTATAACCCCACGACCTTTCGCCAGATTAGTAATAAATAAAGGGTTACTTCACTCTGATTCTCTTGTAAAACATGGAACTTTGAGGCTCGTACTGGAGGAATTAAAGTTGTTGGAGTCATTCAAAGACATTCAGAGAACCTCGAGTTCAAAGAATCAAATGCTGCACAGGTGGAAAGCTCTAAAGCAAGACATTCAGAACGAAGTCCGTATTTTACTTCCTGAACCTCAAGTTCTTTTGTCATTTTTGTCTGCTATGAATAGCCACTACAAGAACCTCGAGTCTCTTTCAAAGAGAAAAGCTGAATCAGATCTTACTTCAGAACATTATATGAATGATAGGAAAAAGTTGAAAGCTTCTATTGCAAACGAGGACGTGGACGGATTAGTTCTTTTACCGATTTAAATTCATCAGGGGATGTTGAAGGGGTTGTGGATTCCAGTTATGAGCATCAGTCAAGTAATGGAATTGATTTTGTGAAGACTATTGGAGATATTTGGGGTTTGCATCAATGCTCCTTAATGGAGATGGCTCGATGTACTTCAAATCTATTTTTACTCCAAGCTGCTCGATGTATTTCAAATCTATCTTGTAAGTTGTGAGATATTGAATATTTTAGTGTAGACGAGAACTGTTAAGTATCTATGAAATAAATTGATCTTCCTGAGTTTAGCTAAAATTTTCACCTTTATCTCCTGTTTGGTAGGGACTAAAATCTAGATTTTAATCTAATTCAAAGTTAACAATTAATTTTAACCATATATTTCGTGGGACCACAACTTCTCAACCACGCAACCCACAACTTTTATCAAAATCTACTAAAATTTGATTTTAATCCCCCATTCCACCCCAAAAAAAAAAAAAACAGGGGCTTAGAAAATCTATTCTGATGAAGTCAAGCACTAAAAAACGATAAATGTTTCTGAATTTGTAAATCCTCAATAACTATGTTGATGTGCGACGTTGTTGGCTAAGCTTTAAGGATGATGAATGATATTAAGAAGAAATAATCAAGGATTTTGAACAGATAAATTTGAATAATTGTTCCACCCGGGCCAACTGGGTAATTTCCATTCTTCCTAGGTAAATTATTCTATATTTTGCTGTTGATGCTCTGATACCCTTCTGCAGAGGACCATGCCTGCAGCGTTTGAAGTTCTACCAAGTAATCCTTCATCAAGTACCACCTGTTGTGCTACAGTCTTTATTACCACTGCTTATACAGTTATACAGATGCATGTTGGTTGGTTTTCCAAATACGAGACTCCAATTAGAACCCAGGCACAAATGTATAGGCATCTGCAATATCCATTTCTGGGCTTGTTAATTTATTCACCAACCAGAGAGATAAAAGAACAAGCTTATGTTCTGGCGCAGGTAGCCATGTTAAGTACTGGTGCATTTGACAATAACACAAGGGAAATTTGTGCTTGGTTCTTCTTTATACCAGGCTATAACAGCAACAGTATTTATGTAGAAGAACCAGAGTTTGAAATCTTCCAAAAGTTGTCTTCAATTATTGTTTCCTTTTTATGTGATGCTGTTTCGACTATTGGAAATAACTTATTTAAATACATGGAACTCTTGAGGCATTGCACCTACGATTCAGAATGCGATAAACGTAATTGAAAATTTGTCCATTGTATTTACTCACAAAAATTTTAACTGAAGCTACAGTTTCTTTTATCAAACTGTTCTCATTAGTGATAAATTGTTTCTGTGTAAAAATTTCTCCTGCAATTTTTGTTTTGGAGGTTGAGAATGAGTATAGAGATAAAATATGGATCAGAGCTAGTGATAAAATGAATTTCTTCAAGTAGATGAATGAAGCAAGAGAACTCAAGAAATTAGATGAATTTCCATGAAACAGCGTTAGGAGATGGGTGGGTTTTGATATTATGCCTCAGTCACTGCAATATTAGTAAGCAATTCATGGAATTGGATCAGTATTGCAATTGTTGCTTTGTGAAAAATGTGATTCCCTGAATCTTTCGTGAAGGTATTGGATCTTTTAATTTGTGAAGAACTTATTACTTCTCTAATTTAAACTATTTACAAAATAAAAGGAAACTACCAATCTTTTTGTAGAGTTGTAAGTTATACTTTTGTGATTAATTATTTATTTCAATAATTTTGCCTTGTAAAAGTGGACAAAGGGAGTTTATTGAAGAAAATGATTCAAATAGCCAAATTTAGCGATTCACAATTAAATGTAAAATTATGTGATTCATTTAATTGTAAATTTTATCTAACATTTAACGTCACCTAAATTGGTGATATAACGTCAACGGTGATAAATAACATTTTTCTATTCAATTGCATATATTTTGAATAAAATAATTTTTTTTTACCAAGATTCATAATTTTTTACTACTTTTTAACCCCAAAATTTCTAAAAAAAAAATTACTTTTCACGAAATTTATTTTTAAAAATCCCAAACCAACATGCCTTGAGAGAAAAACGACCAAGTAGGACAGAGTACTACTTGCTTCAACATGCTTAAAAGAGAAAATTTAATTTTAAATTTTTTTAAAAAAATTAAATTTTATTTTTTTACTTTTTTTGAATTTATATTTTTTAAATTTTAAATTTTGAATTTTTTAAATTTATTTAAATAAAATTTTATTTTTCATATATTCAGTATTTTCACTGAAAATGCTCAAAAAGTCAAAAACGTGTTTTAAGTTTCATGTTATCAATTTATTCTTGTTTTCAAAAATGAATTTTTAGAAATGCCAAAATCAAACACGTTTTTAGTATTTAGCTAAACTAAAAACTAAAAATAGCAAATCAAACACACCCTTATTTTTTATTAATATATTCTTCAAAATGACATCGTATTTGCATTTGTTTTGTGTTATTCTTTTTACATTTTGACAATATTTATACAATGATGGAATTTCTCTCCTAATTTTTTATTCTAAATTGTCTTTTTTATAGGTTTTTTTTGCATTCATGTGCATCGTATTGAACGTTTTACTGTTGTATTGATATCTCCCGTGCATTTTTGTATCTCTTCAAGTGCATCGATTTTATGTTTCGTCTCTCATTATATTTGTAGTATTTTGTAAGTGTTCTGTCCATAGCAAAATTCGCTAACTTTACATGTTCCCATTTACGCTTTCTGTGTTTAAAGATGGTACAATAAGTTATTCTTGCTTTGCATGATTGCAGTGTTGTTTCCATCGCTATTGCTTTGATACTTTTATTTTCTACTATTTGTCCATGTTGGTGTGGTGAATGTTATGCTGTTGTTTATCGTCTGATCGAAACTTTGTTTCACTTGTCCTACGTTGAATATCTTTTCGATTGATTGAACAAAAAAAGTAAATCAATAGAAGACTGTCAACCAATTGTTGGGTCGTCGAAAGAGGTGTTTGATCTCGATTTCCCATTTGATATGTGGTAGGGCTGGATAAAACTCCCGAATCGAATCAAACTGAACCGAACCGAGCAGTTCTTCATAAATTAAATACCCGAACATGTATCTGAATTGAGAACCGACGGGTTTGGTTCGATTCGCGATTTTAGACCGAAGAACCGAATAAGAACAGAATTTAAATAATTTTTTTAATGTTTTATATTGAATTAATTAATTTTTTTTAATTTTTTCTAACAAATTAGGAAAATAACTAATTTAGTGATTAATGTTTTTACTCACAAGCCAAGTCCATGCCTAGTTAGCCCAGTCCAACCCAACCCAATTTCTAAATTCAATTTTTTGATTTAATTTTTTGGTCATATTATTAATTTCATTCTTAGTC
>CAIGRT010149584.1:0-13494 GCA_903798405.1 Fraxinus platypoda | reverse complement strand
TTAATGAGGACATTTTGGTTTATATCATAGTAAAATGGACATTGATGAAATTTTGGACAATTTTGCAAATGACTATGTAAAAGTGGACATTTTTTTGCAATTTTCTCACATTTGTATTATAAGGTTAGTATATAAATATTATAATATATATTTAGCCCAATAAAAATTAATTATCACCTGCTTTTTTTAAAAAAATAATTAATCTTGATTAATGAATTTGAAACTTGATACCAAGGGTTTGAGGTAATTTTCCCTCTTTAAAATAATGGAGCTCAAATAATGGCCAAGTCTCCTAAGCTGCCTTCTATTTTATATTGGTTGGTCAAAAGATTCTAAGTTTTATTAAAGTTTATCTCAGTCGTAGACTTTTGAAAATTAGGCACATCAATATCCACAAAGTTCGCTAAACGGCTGTTCAATAAATATATGTTTATTGATTAACTGTACTCATGGTCTCATACAGAATATCCAGACTTCAATACCAATTCTTACTCTGTAAGTATAGACCGTGAACCCACCAACTCGTATTGAGATCACCTTTACGAAATCGTTACTTTGGATTCATCGGACCCATAAACGTTTTGATTTTGACCCGAACTAAATCTTTCTAAAGGTTTGATTTTGGTTTGAGTCCTTTAAGAGAAGATCCTATTAGTAATTTTTTTGTTTTTCTACGGTTCAGGTTCGTGACCATACCCCTCCACCAATCAACAATAGTATTAAGGTACTGCGCTCTAAAAATGATTTCTCCATTTGATGATTGTGCAATCTAATTGTTAATAATTGTGATTTAAGGGTGTGTTTGAGCAACATTATTTTGGAAGAATGTATTCTGGAATAGTAGATTGATGGAGAATGTGTGGTTGAAAAAGAAGGAAAAGTTATTAATGTGATGGAAAATATTTTTTTTTATTGAAAAATGTGCGATTGTAAATGAGTAGAAGAATGAGAATGAAAAAAATAATGTGGATCAAACAGGGGCTAAATGTGTCAAGAGGAAGACGTTTGAAACAGATTGAGGATTCTAATATCATCCAAATACTTGAGCACCATAATTCCCATGTAATTTCCAAGCATTGTGCAGCTGAGTAGAGCTTGCTTCATTAACATTTGATTATTTAACATGCAGATGGAAGTTGGAATTGAAGACTGTCTTCTATAACAAGGGCAAGTGACTTCTCTCTCTCTCTCTCTCTCTCTCTCTCTCTCTCTCTCACACACACACACACAATTATGTATGCTAGTTTGGGATTGGTGCACATTTGAAATTTTGAGTTGTAAGCTTTAATTCAATTATAACACTCATTTTAAGTGTTTACTTCTAAGCTATTTTGCTGGGGTAGTTCAGACCAGCTTCCATGTTTAACCAACGAAAAGATCTTCTAGGAGCTGTGCAGGTTGTAGCTAGTTTGATTTTCTCATTGTTACGAAAAACGAAAATTGACAATATGAAAAATAAAAATAAGAATACAATATTTACGTGGAAATCCAAGATGGAAAGCAAACCACGAACAGAGGAGAACAAAATTCACTATATCAAAGGATGATTACATAAGGTGAAGCTGTTATAAACCAACTGTTACTCCCAATATATATAATACGATGATATCCTAATATAATAGACCTAACATATGATAGAGTGTTTGAGGTTGTTTAAAAATGTAAAAACTGTCAAATCGCAACAAGGGTTTTAGTCGGATAACACCATCACTCGAGCGCCCATGGCGCAGCCAGCTAGTGGCGATGTTGCGGAAAAAGAAGATCAAGTGCCCATGGCATGGACAACAAGTGTTTTTGTGCCAATTTCTTCTCATTGTTTGTCTTTGACTTCTTAAAGATATACTACCAACTCTCAATAGAATTCGAGTCACACCCGAACTCTAACATTTATCTTTTCTAAGTAACTGCTATTGTGTGGCAGAAATCCTTAAAGACAAATGGACAGAACAAAGGAACCCCATCAAATTCTCCGATTCAAGTGAAAGTACGGATTTTGTTTTTATTTAGCCTAAGGTCTTGCAAAAATATAATTACGGTAAGAATTTTAGAAATTTTTTCCCCAGCAAAACAATAGCACATTATGTAAGTGTTATGCCTAGAGTCTAATCAATTTTGGACATAAACACTTTAAATATATAATTGATGCGTTTCATTTATGACATATTTATTATTTAATTGAATTAATATTCTAATAAATCAAATAATATTCAAGTTTTGGTAATTTATTAATCACAAGGAGTTGTAATTGTGAAATACAAATTACATACGACTGAATCCTAAATCATCCATGATCATAAGTAATAACGAGATATGTATATCATTATTATAGATAGACCATCACGTGTGACATTTCTTACTTGTGAAGTAAGTAACTGATTTCACAAGATAAAAGTGTGGTGACACTTAAATGAACATGTGGATGTTTTGTTGTAGAAGAAAACATTGGAGACCCCCTGGGGAGATTCCACATGAATAACTATTTGAGTGTCAGCGGTTAATCTCCAATGTTCGATAGTGAAATTTGTCATTCGACTTGATGTCATTATAATGTCTTATGTGAGAACAGCCATACTTTAGTGATGTTAGATGTTGTTCTGCCAAGGGTTAATACAACATCATTCGGGTATGTCAAGAATTATATGAATGTTGTGAATGATCAGTAGATGATTCATCACTCTTAAATAGTAAGAGATTATGATCCACATTTCATTCAGTTAAGTTGATAACGAAATCCTTGGTCAAGGTATATTCCTAAGTCGAAAAAGAATTTTTGACATACATTGACTTAATAGTGGATGAAATATATGATCGATAATTAAGATTGACACATATGCATATCTCATAATTGAACGGATCATATTAATGAAAGGATTATAGTTTTACGATAAAAGATCAAGTTTGGTTTTGTCATACCACTGACATTTCACGTTACATTATTGCACTGACACATTGTTAGATGTCAATTTGGGACGACGAATGTGAATTGATGATAAATTAAAAATGGTATTTTAATTTATCGATTTTGATTATATCAAAATAATAATTCACGTAATTAGGTATTGTGATCGGGAACACAATGGGTCACATACAAAAGGAGAACGAGAAAAATGAGATTCACCAATAAATTAATCTACAACTATTGGACAACTAGTTAATTGGATTAATTAATTCATGGACCAAATTTAATTAATTGGATTAATTAAGGCCTTGTTTGAGCCGGATTAAAATCCAATTAAAATTGAAAATATGGCCGTTATTGGGTCCCACTCGTCTAATAAAAGTCAACAATAACGGCTATATTTTCAATTTTAATCCGATTTTAATCCCTCCCATACAAGGCCTAAATGTTAAAATCCAATTAAAATTGAAAATATGACCGTTATTGGGTTTCACTCGTCTAATAAAAGTCAACAATAACGGCTATATTTTCAATTTTAATCCGATTTTAATCCCTCCCATACAAGGCCTAAATATTGAACCAAGTTAATTTTAAGAGACGAACTAAATCCACTTGAACTTATATTAATAAGCTATTAGGGATTCTAAAAAATTGAACAGAACACAATTCATTATCTTGTTAGCACAAGAAAAGAGAAATCATAATTATCTCATTTTTGTCCCCTCTGTAGATTTTTAATGGGGGTTGGACAATTGGACAACTGTGAATTGTAGATCGTGATTGTTCGTGTTCCATGATCTGCAAAGGAGTATAGAATTTACAAAATGTATAATTCCTATCACGGTTTCTATCTAATCACAAAGAAGGTCTTTGGTGGGAATTGAATTATTTTATTTTCCGATGTATTTGATTAAGTAAATTTCCAACACATTATATTTATAAGAATGCATACACAATAATTCCTTCACTTACAATGTGCTGAAAATTAATACTTTGAGTTGAAAGAGCAAGCTTCTTGGCTACTATATAAATAGACGGATGGGTTTTAGTGGTTCAATTGTCATATTCGCATAAGAGGAACTACTATTGTTTCTTGATCAATCCACTAAATTTTCCCCTGCTTATCCGTGAGTGCCTTGTTTTTAATCAAACAATCCTTCTGGTATTTGTGAAGCTAATTACTTTTCTATAGACGGTAATGTGTTATGGGCCCTATTGATTGAATTACAATATCCAGGTATCATCTCAAAGATGTTATTGTTGGCAAACTATATTTTCTACTAGTAAGAATCAAGTTGAAGAATATGGATCTTAAAATCAGACACCGTTAATCAACTGGTTCAGGGGTGAACACCCATGTCGAGACAGAGACACTTGCAAAGTTTGAGCTGATGGATGATGCTCCGGTCAGAGGTTTAAGAACTATCCATTTGACAATAAATGTAAACTTCCTGTAGATACATTGTGTACATATATGATTTTTTATTTACCTCTTTATGTATAAGCAATTTGCTTCTTCTTCCCTTTCCCCCTTGAGATGGTAGCTTGGTTTGGGATTAGTATATATGTGTGCTAATTTAATGAATAATGACATTTTGTGTAATGCTCAATGCCAATAAGATTGTTTCTGAGCCTATATGAGCTAACACAAACACATCAAAGACATCAATAACAAATTTAGCGTGAAATACTATTTAAACTTTGTTCTCGTTGATGAAGAGGACAGTCGATATATCAAGCAGTAGGAGATCACCATGTACTGGCTTCTAGATACGTCCTGATTTAACTATTGAACATTGACGATTCAGTACCTTAATGAGTAGAACACATAAAATTGAGGCACAAGTTTCAAATATTGACTTAACCATTTATGGTCCAACATGTCATGAAGAAGCAGATCCAGATTTATGGACATTCCTCTGTTAGAACTCTGCATTAGACAATTGTGAAATGATATTGTAGCTGTTATTTAGCTCTTTGTTTTGTATTATTAGCAGTAGACTCAGATGCTGATTTCCAAGGCTTTTGTAATATTTAAGAACTCATCTGCATGTATTCATTTTGTAGAGGAATACATTGGAATGATGGTATAACCATATTGGTCACCAAACAATTTTCCCATCTTCAATTCTTGTTATGGTATCAAGCAAGATGCTCAACCTCACTTGAATCGATCTTAAATTCCCTCCCATTCTCTTACCTTCTTGCACCTGCCTTAAATTCTCTTTCTAATCCATCATGGCCAAAGCAAGTCTAAGACTCAAAACCAACACACAACTTACGGATGAATCATCCAACCCATACTTTCTCCACCATGGTGAGAGCCCTGGATTAGTTCTAGTCTCACAGCCCCTTACACCCCAAAATTACCATGCTTGAGTAGAGCCATGCATGTGGTTCTATCTGCCAAAAATAAGCTAGGCTTCATTGATGGTACAGTCAAGAAGCCTAAAGAAAATGATGAGAAATATCCACAATGGCAAAGATGCAACCACATGATCTTGTCTTGGCTCATGAATAGTCTTTCGCTGGAGATAGCAGGATATGTCATGTACTCTGGTTCGACATCACAGGTCTGGGAGGAGCTCAAGAAACGATTTGCTAAGTCAAGCAATAATCAAATTTTTATGCTTGAACAACTGTTAGCAGTGACCAAGTAAGAGAAAGCAGTGAGTGTCTATTTTTCGAAGTTGAAACTCATCTGGGAAGAAATATTGAGATATGAGGAACCATTTAAGTGCATGGCAACTGATTGTGGAGCCATCTCCATGATCACGAAGAGGCAAGAGAGAAGAAAGATTATGCAATTTTTGGTGAGTTTGGACGAAGCTTACAATGGGCTAAGGAATCAGATTCTTCTCAGAGATCCATTGCCATCACTTGACAGAGTTTTCAACTTCATTTTACAAGAAGAAGCTAACCAGGAGCTAACCAATGGCAACACCACAGTCGAGTCTGCTGCCGTGTTTTCTGGAAAAATTCAAGACCAGAAAATTTCTTTTAAGCAAAGGCAAAAGAACAATTACAAGGGGACGGGATCAAAAGACAAAGCTCCATGTAAGAAATGTGGCCGCACCAACCAATCCACAGAGAATTGTTGGGAGATAAACGGGTATCCACCCAGCCACAAGTTCCACAAGGATATTGCAGCATCTGGAAAGGACTACAAAACAGTGAGCCTTGCTGGTGTAAATGAAGGCTCGAATAGCTCAAGTCTAAATATTTCTCATGACCAGATTCAGCAACTGATATCTCTTCTCCAAAGCTAAAAATTTCCTCAAGCCAGATCTACTTCAGAACCCATAGGTAACCAACATTCAAACATGATAGGTAAAAAACCCAGGACTTTCTCTGTTTCGATAAGCCACTCATTCAGCTGCATGTCAACTGAGACTCACTCAAGCTCTTGGATTTTAGATTCAGGTGCAACTGACCATATAGTTAGTTCACTCGACATGTTTACACACAAGAAATCCCTTTCAAACACATCTGTTAGATTTCCAAATGGTACTGTGGTCGCTCTCACATATATATGAACTATCCGCATTTCACCCACTCTTACTCTGATAACTTTTTGTATGTACTAAGTTCTAGGTTCAATATGATATCTACCAGCAAACTGACCAAAAATCTCCATTGTTGTCTTGTGTTCTTAACTGGTTACTGTTTCATTCAGGAGCTAGTCCATTGGAAGACGATTGGAGTTGCTAAAGAGGTGCACGGATTGTACTACCTACAGCAAAGTGACCATGGGATCAAGTCACACCAGAACCTACCATTCTCTTACTGTTTTGACACCGAAACTGTGGCACCTAAAGCTTGGACATCCATCGGACCAACGCTTTGTTTTGTTGCATAGCATGGATCCAACTATCCCCATTTTTTCTACAAAACACCATTGTGACACTTGTCATATGGCTAAAAAAACTCGTTTACCTTTTTCATCCGGTCACAGGTTTGTAGAGTCATGTTTTGATTTATTACATATGGATATTTGGGGACCATTTTCTGTCGCCTCTCTCAATGGAGCTCATTATTTTTTAACAATTGTTGATGATCATAGCTCATAAAGAGCAAAAGCCAAACTCGACAGTTAATAGAAACTTTCTTCAACCTCATTGAAAATCAATTCCGCTGCAAGATTAAAGCTATTCGAACAGGCCAAGGAAAAAAGTTTAAAATGATCGAATTTTTTTCTTCGAAAGGAGTCATTCACCAACAAAGTTGTACCTATACCCTTCAACAAAACTCTATAGTAGAAATGAAGCATTTACATTTGTTAAATGTGGCGAAGGCTTTAAGGTTCCTAGCCAACCTACCATTGAAGTTTTGGGGAGAGTGTGTCCTTGCAGCCGCATACTTGATCAACCGTACTCCCTCACCAAATCTATAGAACCGGACCCCTTACCAAATCCTTTACTCCAAAATTCCTTCATATTCTCACTTAAGAACCTTGGGATGTCTATGCTATGCATCAAACCTTGACCCTCACCGATCCAAGTTTGATTGAAGGGCTAGGAAATGTATTTTTATAGGATATCCAAATGGGATTAAGGGCTACAAGTTCTTTGACATGAAAACTCATGAAATCTTAGTTAGTCGAGATGTGGTCTTTTATGAGGAAATTTTCCCTTTCAAACACCACACTGACATGCCCTCCTTTTTGCCAACTCCAACCATATCCACACTAGATAATATTGTTGTTATTCCTAATCCCATTTCTGATCCCATAGAACTATTCAACAACCAGTAGACACCAATACTGAAGGGAATGTACAGTTTTCATCCGATACCTCTAGCAGCCCGCCAGATCGAGTGGAGATTGCACATATTCCCGCTCTTCCCACTACAAAAAATCCCATTTTACCAGACCCTCTTCCTGTCCAAATGGCAGCATCTCTGCTCGAGCTTAGGAGATCTACTAGAGACAGAAAACTACTGCATTACCTTCAAGATTTCCATTGCAAGCTGGTGACCTCTTTAGCAACACCAAACGAACTTCCTCTTGACAACTCATCTGATTAAAGGTAAACCTCATGCACTCTTTTCGGTTCTTGATTTTACACATTTGTCACCATCACATTTGAAATTCACCTTAGCAGTTAGCCTTGAACCTGAGCCCACCTTTTATGCCAAAGCCATGACATTCTCTCATTGGAGAAGTGCTATGAGTGATGAAATTAGAGTATTAGAAGAAAATCAGACTTGGGTACTTACGCGATTACCAGATGGGAAGAAAACTATTGGATGCAAATGGGTGTTCAAGACCAAATATAAGGCTGATGGAAGCATTGAACGACACAAGCCGAGATTGGTTGCAAAAGGCTACACTCAAGGGGAAGGAGAAGACTATTTTGAGACATTCTCACCCGTGGCCAAGATGTCCACTATACGTTGTTTCTTAGCCCTTGCAGCCTCCAAAAACTTGTTCATATCTTACTTATATGTCAATAATGCTTTCTTTTATGGTGACTTGGATGAAGAAGTGTACGTGTCTCTACCTCCGAAATATGGCACTCAAGTGGAGCAACAAGTTTACAAGCTAAAGAAGTCACTCTACGCATTGAAGCAAGCATCTCGTCAATGGAACCAAAAACTCACTTCGGTCATCACTAAGATCGGGTTCCTACAATCTAAGGCTGACTACTCTTTGTTTGTTAAGCAAACCAGTACTTCATTTACTGTTATGTTGGTGTACGTAGATGACATGGTTATTGCAGGTGATAATGCTTCGGAAATACAGCAATTGAAGGACTATTTAGCACAAAATTTCAAGCTTAAGGACCTTGGATCGTTCAAGTATTTTTTGGGCATCGAAGTGGCATGATCATCTCAAGGCATTTCAATTTGTCAAAGAAAACATGCCTTAGAGATTTTACAAAATTGTGGACTTCTTGCTGCAAAACCTGCTAGTTTTCCCATGGAGCAAAATTTAAAACTTACTGCGGATGATGGGACTGATCTAGCTGATCCTACAAAATATAGAAGACTCATTGGGAAGTTTCTTTACTTAACCATCACCCGTCCAGACATTTCATATTCAGTCCAAGTGCTTAGCCAATTCTTAAGCAAACCGAAGAAGACTCATTGGAAGGCAGCTTTGCGGACAACGAGGTACTTAAAGGGCTCACCATCACAGGGCCCATTCTATTTAGCTGCAAACTCACTCCAATTATCAGCATTTTGCGATGCAGATTGGGGGGCTTGTTCGACAACAAGGAGGTCTATCACTGGGTTTTGCGTTTTCCTTGGGAATGCTTTAATTTCATGGAAGTCCAAGAAACAACGGACGGTCTCTCGTTCATCAGTTGAGGCAGAATACTGGTCGATGGAGTCTACAATGTGCGAACTTGTATGGTTTCGAAGTTTGTTGTGTGATCTCGGAATTAATTTAGTTAAACCAATTCAGCTCTTTTGAATCAGGCGGCAATTTATATTGCCTCAAATCCAGTTTATCATGAACGCACAAAACATATTAAAATAGATTGTCACATTGTGAGAGAGAAGCTGCAGGAAGGTTTATTGAAGCCATCCCATATTTCATCCAAGTTGCAAGTGGTAGATATCCTAACCAAGGCTATTGGTTCACGACAATTTCATTTTCTTCTGAGCAAGATGGGGATTCATAGCATCACATCCCCATCTTGAGGGGGAGTAATGAACAGAACACAGAAAATTGAGGCACAAGTTTCAAAGATTGACTTAACCATTTATGGTCCAACATGTCATGAAGAAGCAGATCCTGATTTATGGACATTCCTCTGTTAGAACTCTGCATTAGACAACTGTGAAATGATATTGTAGTTGTTATTTAGCTCTTTGTTTTGTACTATTAGCAGTAGACTCAGATGCTGATTTCCAAGGCTTTTGTAATACATTGGAATGACGGTATAACCATATTGGTCACCAAACAATTTCCCCATCTTCAATTCTTGTTATATCTCAAGATGCTTTTATTGAGCAGTGATACTGCTGGGTTGCACTGAAACTTCTGGAAAGCTTAAGATCCATTTTGGAAACCGAATATCTTCAGAAACTGTATGAAACGCTTCAGGAACTCAAAGAAAGTTTCAACATGTCTTGTTGCATTTCTGTTAGAGGGAACGAGATTATGAGACATTAATGATTGCCTCAACACGATTCGTTTTTAGGTTTCCTGCACCATGTGCTTATACTTGTATACTGGCTACTTGTTGAGAATTCAAATCCCAGTAGGATTTTAGGTTTTGTTATTACTTGTTGAAAAACAATTTTAGGTTTTGTTATTACTTGTTGAAGGATATGATGGTGTTCTTACATTTTTCTTTCCTAGTTTTTGTTATGATGAAAATTGTGCATCTTCCTTCTCTTTGATGAACTATTGTGGGCTCCTGATATGCTTTGGTGGTATATCTCGAATGCAGCATTGGACTAGTCTTTTCTTCATTAGTAATGTTCAACAGTGTCCAGAAAGAGTCATGTCACTATTGCAAGATGTACTTTATGTCATTATCACATTTAGTCCTCAGGCACCTGCAAAATTTTCGTAAATGGGAAGCAAGATTTAAATTCATGATCTTTTACTTCTTTGCTTCTATGGTAAACAACCTTGTCAAAAGCCTAAATTGTTTAGCAAGGGGGGGCACATCAGCTTTCTATTAAATATAAGTCAAAAAAGAATTTACTAATTGAAGAATCCTAGTCCATTATATTTCTGGATCTCATGCAATCACTATATCTCATGTTTACTGCTGATACAATATTGGATGGCTGATATTATTGTTTGTACAGTCATTCATTCTATGCATAAGAAAAGCCTTTGGAGTGTGGAAAGTTATAGGCTCTTAATGATTCCCAAAACTCATCATTTTCATTCAAGAAGAGCTGCGTCGTCCATTACGATGAATCACTGTGTTTTCTGGTTTGCACTTTTTCTGGTAGACTTCATTCTTCAGATTCTGATGGAAGGTCTTCTTTAAACCAGTTGTAAAGCCCTCCTTCTAAGTGATAGACATTAGTATAACCATTGAGAACCAGCAAGTAAGCTGCTATGAGTGACCTGCACACAGTGTTAAAAGTGATGAAGCATTTCTTATTTCTGAACCACATTGTTAAAAAGCGTAAACCGTTATCTATATTTTGTCTTCAAAACGCACCTTTACGTGTAGACCAGAGTCATTTTCTTATCAAATGTCTCACATTACATGTACAATTTTCATAATGAGTTACAGTGAGACTTGAACTTAAGAGTATTTCTTTTCTTTTATACCTTGTTGAAAAATAGTCCCATCTATAAACTTAAGTGTGAGGAAGGGGACGAATTTATCTATTTAAATTTATATTACATCTAACAAGAATGAATGATTGCATTAATAAATAAGAAATCTTACTTTTTGTTCCCAAAGAAATTCTCATGGCCATAAATCATTAGCCCTTGTTTGAGCCACATTATTTTTTTCATTCGCATTCTTCTACTCATTTTCAACCACACATTCTTCAATAAAATAATATTTTCCATCACATTAATAATTTTTCCTTTTTTTTCAATCACGTATTCCCCGTCACATAAAAAAAAAAAAGCATTATTGGCTACAAAATGTGCACCAAACAAATAGCAGAAACAGAAGCAGAGAAGAACCTTGACTGTTGGCCTTCTGGGAAATTTTGTGATGGCTTCATCGTTCCACCGGCCGAGCAGGCAACAATTATCTTTGCACTCTTATCTATTTTTGACTCAACACCTGCTTGCACAAGCCAAAGAACTCTATGATTACAAAAAGATTTTAAGTAGAGGCTGGACAAGAAACAATTATATATATAAATCCCACTTTGGATAAACTCAGGATTCTCCTCTGTTCCAGAAAAGATGCCAAAAAATGCGAATGCAGCTCGTCTAGCTATATCCCACGCCGTCCACTCTTTTATAAGTCTATATATTTGCACGTTAATAGCACCCGGAGGATGTGCCTACACCATCAAACAATCACGAAATGAGACAATGCCTATTTAAGAGTTAACCATTTCAAATGCAGTTGTGTTAAGGGCATGCTTCAGTTATTTGTTATCATTTCAGTAACCTGTTTGAACTCTGCTTCTGGCTGTACGTCAAGAATCACAAAATTATTTTCTTTCTGAAGCCGCAATGCTTCCTTAGCGTCCACGCTCCTTACCTGCAGAAGATCGTCTTGTTAATTATCCCAAATGATATGTCTAAATAGGCAGAAGACAGTACCCACATCTTCATTTCTAATCTCCTGCATCTGACTTTCGTTATTCTTTTGAAAAAAAATTATTTGTTTTGTGGTTTTATCGTTTTCAATGGAATCCTAAGGTGTTTGATTTCATATGAGAGAGAGAGAGAGAGAGAGAGAGAGGACTCGTTACCCTTTTCTCGAGTAGAAGCTGCCGTTTGATCTTCCATTCTTCTTCAGCTGGTGACTTTGCAGGTTTTGTTGCTGCATTTTGAATTCTGAGGCCTCCAATAATGCTTGGGCCGTTTCTTCTGCTGGAATATCCAACGGCTTTTGCAGTAAAACAAGAACTCGACTCATAATTCGAATTCGAATAATAAGCAAGAGTAGAGGAATGGAATTTATGATACAAAGACGAGGAAGAAAGAGCAGCCATGATCTTCAAAGAAATAATTTTTGATACAAGTACTGACGAAACTACTGATTCTGCGTTTTCTTCTTTTTCTTTTGCTGTACTAAAGTTTTTTTGAATGTATAGTGAAGGAATTAGTGGGCCATGAATAGACAACTGAGGATATTTTAGCTTCCTCACAATCTGAATTTGTGGTGCTGCTTTAATGAATTCCTTCCTGTTTGGATTTCTTTGATCCCATCCATTTGTTTTTATGTCAACTGGATAAAACCTATTACTGTTCACATCATAACTTCTTTCTACTTTAACCCATAGAATAGAGGTGTAAATTGAGTCATGTTGTTCCGGCAACCTAAAATTACCCGAGCTCTACGCGTGACTCGTACTAGGCTAGGTTTATGGACTTTTATAAATTTTTATCGTCTTTTATTTTCTTCTTTAATATGGACCTGTGCTGGCTGCGGACCTCGGCCTCTACGGCTGCTTCCGAGCACCATAGAGTCTATCACAAGCCAGACCATGCTTTTAAAGTACGAGTATTGCTTCGCTCGGCACATTGGTATGATGAAAAGACTAAAGAATTTAATCTTGTCAATTAAATCTCGCTCTTATATTGTATGTAAGAGCAAAAATCTTTGTCTCAATGTCATTGGTATGCTCCTAATTCGATATGCCGGAGTGGTGCATTAGTAACTTGTGCCAAGACGCTCGTGAACAAAGGTATTAGATCAAGCGAAGAGAATATTTGAGATTGGAAAGGAGCGTTGGATAAATTATCTATATAAGCCAACTTGACCCGAAATTGCCTAACGCGACAAATAAAGGCTAAGAAATCCTACCTGCAGCATAGCGAACTTGAAAAATTAAGAGTGTGTTTGGTTCACCGTTTTGTAACCATTTTCAGTTTTCAATTTTCTAAAACACTCAAAATGTGTTTAGTATGTTATTTTCAAAAATGCATTTTCGAAAACAATGAAAATTTTATAACATAAAACTCAAGATGACTTTTTGAC
>CAIGRT010149535.1:0-13362 GCA_903798405.1 Fraxinus platypoda | reverse complement strand
TAATGTGTACCAAACAGAGGGTTAATATACAATGATTTCATTTAATAAATCACATATCTTAATATTATACTTTTTAAACTATTCAAATCACATTTAAATTGATTGGTCTAAATAAAATATGAAGAGAAATCAATAAATGTTTATTGAGAAAAATAAAATGAAGAGCCAAAATAGAAAATTTATTGGAGTTTATAAAAATTGATTCTTTAAATTTAATGATGTCATCTATAATACATAAGATGCTTTGTAAATAAAGAGTTTCTTAGAGATGCTCTAAAGAATTTTAAGTATTACAACGTATGCTCTTTATATTTAACATTTAATTTTATTACTCTCAAAAAATATTTATTATTTTTTAATATTTTTTTATTTTCAATAGCTTCCCTTCAAATTATTATATTATTTTCCTCAATTGAAAATCAAAATACTTTAAATGTATTTAATTACAGAGAGTGTGTATGGCTAACTCATTTTTTTAAATTAAAATGTTAATTTAAAAGGTCTTTTGGAGTATAATTTTAAAGGTTAACTTTTTAAAATATAGAGTATCTTATATTTAAAGAGTTCTTAGATTTTTTTTAATGGGATTTTCTTATAATAAATACCAATTAATTACTTTCTATCCAGATGGAGTGATAAATACCAATTAATTCCTATTGGATTGTCGATTGTAAAGTTTATGTGAAACGGATTTTACCAATTACTCGGCCGACATCCACTGTTCACCTAATAAAAGTCCATTGTAGATGCTTAAACCCCGTTATTCTTTACACGTACAACAGAATCCAGTGGTCGGCATTCACTGTTCATCACTTTATATTGCTGATTTTAAATTTTTATACCAAATATTATTAGAAAATTAATAAATATTTGTATTTATTATATTTACATTGAACCTGTAAATTAAACTCTTACATTACTAGATATTTATTAAATTTTTTGTAAATTTCTTATTTGTTTGGTGGCCATTATTTTTAAAAAATAATATTTTGAATAGTGATTTTTAGGAGAACTTGTAGTTAAAAAGTAAGAAAAAAATTTAAATTTATACGTAGAATATTTTATTGTATTTTAAAAAAAAAGAATTCTCAAATAATGATTGACAAACAGGATTTAGTCCATGTTTGTCTACCATTATTTCAAAAAATTGTTTGCTACAGTAAGATTCTCCACCACACATCCACCCAATAAAATATTCTACACACAAACCGATAAAGTTACTTTAAATTTCAACCACACATTCTTCAAAAAATATCATTCATTACTTTATTTTTTTTCCAATAATGAAAGACAAACATACCCTTAATTGAACCAGGAACCTCAAGTTTATAAGAGTCGTACTTTTCCGCTAGAATAGCCTATGACTTGATAGAATTGTTGTCACTAAATACATATATATTCAATACTTACTTTTAACATTTTATTTTTCAACACACCTTAAATATGTATTTATCCTTAAAAAGTATTAAAGGATAATGTGCTTTACAAAGAAATGGACAAATTGAGAATAATAGTTTCCATAATAAATAGATAAAGACCGGAAAAACCATTGCGCTGCGCACACGGGGATTCCCTTGGAAATCTGAAAGACCCCTCACACGAATCCGCCAGTCCCATTTTCCCTTGTACTGTACACTGCTATAATTTTGAAATTATCACCCACACAAAATCAACAACCTAGAGAGAGCAAGTTCTAGACTGTAATAGAATTCAGTAGTCAACCTACGATCCACAACCCATTTGCAGCTTCAAGCATTTAGTCTAATAATCAAGAATCATGCCTTCGGGTGCTAAGAAGCGAAAAGCTGCCAAGAACAAGAAGGAAAAGGAATCATCTTCCAACAGCTCAAATCAACCTCTTTCTACTGTTCGCTCTCATGGTATGTCTCTATCCTCCACCATTCGAAATATATTGAGATGGAAAAGAACCTTTTGAGTTTACTTTATTTAATTTAATCTGTACTGAACCATGTGCTTCTCAATAATTCTCTTATCTGATTAAACTTTACAGTTGTTTTCTTAATTTTGATTAGTGGGTACCCCCAATTCTGGTTGCTTTACTTGATTTACCACAATTTCCATCTATATCTATGGTCTACTCTCTTAGATTATTATAGATCTTTATTTTTAAGCGTGTGCGAACCTGTGTCTTTATATAGTATTTGAAAATGGTTATGAAGTTTGATTTATATGAGTGGTTTTTGGAGAAGGGCACTTATTTAATTGTATAGAGATATGGAATGGTCATTTATTTCTCAATGAATATTGAATTTTATGTAAAAAACGATTTGTTTTTGTTTGGATGAGGTTGCTTTGTAGATAATTGTTAGTTTGTGTGGCCTTTCTTGATTTTGCATCAAACTTTTCTGAATCAATCAAACTATGGTAGGAGATGATGATTCGAAGCACCAAGATGATAAAGAGACGGATGGTGGAGAGGTCAGCTCTCCTGCATCTCAGGACCCCCATAGCCACCATCAACATTTCACAGAGGAGGAGGAAGAGGTGGAGAAGGGAGAGCACAATTCAAATTTCGTCTTCATTGAAAGAGTGAAAAATGAGGGTGTCAACGAGCAAAAAATGGTGGTAGAAGAAGGGAGTGTTGTTCAGGTTGAAAAGGAATTGAAGCACGAGGATGAATCAGAAATGAAAGACGTTGTGGTTGAGTATGATGAGTTCCCTGAGAAATCATATGATGGAGGTGTATCAGGGAGTTCTAGTAGTAGCAGCAGCAGTTCAGATGATGAATCACATAATTTTGAAAAGAATAAAGATACCATACACAATGCTTCAGTTGATTCAGCTAAGGAAGAGGATTCATTGTCTGAGAGGCCGGCTGAGGTTATTCATGGTGCTTTGGAGGAACAGGCTGGTGATTCAGTTGTGCAAACTTGCCCTGTTGTTGACTCGGAGAAGGTTTCATTGTTGAATGAGGAAGTGCAAGTAAATATGAGTGCTCAACTTGATATTTCGGAGGCTTCTTATGTGTCTGAATCTGAATTGAAGGAAAATGGGGAGAAGTTCAAGTCTGCCGAAGAGAATGTTGTCTTTTCTGCAGCTGGTATGGATGTGGCATCTGACAGGGAGGCGGTGGAAGCAATTGTTCAATCAGCTGAAAATGCTGCTGAAACTTCAGATGCAAAGGAGTGTGCAGTACAGGAGACTGATGACAAGTTGACTTTGTCATACAGTGTACCTAGAGTTAATGATAATAATGGAGCAGAACACGAGAAAGATTCTGAAGTTCCTAAGGTATTTGACCTCATTCTTCTTTACTTATTTTACTTAGCCATGCATTTACATCAGAATGAGAAGCTTAATGCATCACTAATTTATCTTAAGCTTTTTCTTTTTCTTTCCAAAATTTTGTGCAGCCAGTGGTAGCTCATCCAGTCCAAACCACTTCCTGGAAGAGTTGTTGTGGACTTTTTGAGTTGCTGACAGGGTCTGGTAGATAATTCAAGGTAGTATTGTCCTAAGCTTCGAAATGTCTTTATCGTGTATCATTCTTGAAAATTTGCTAAAATAAATTAATGCCCCGATGAGCGGTTTCTACTCAAAAACGAAGATGAGTAGCATTTTGTTGATCTGGTCCTATATGCTATTTCACTTTTCATCATTTAATGTAAACGTGATATATACCCCCTTGTTTTTACATGTATTTGGATTTGATGAAGTCTTGGATCATTTGATTGTCAAATTCGAGTGTATATGGGATATAGCAAACAATTCAATTTTTCACTACCTTTTTTATGCTACCATGGGGTAGTATATACAGTATTAACATGTAAGTTAAACTTGTTTTAATAGTTAAGTAAACCCAACGGCTGCTACGTATGGATTAACAATGAATGAAGCATATTTGGATATAGGTATGTTAGGAATTAAATCGGTAGGTAAACGCCCTGGTGCAAGTTTGCTATAATTAAAGCGAGAATAGGTTATGTGAAAAAAAATAAAATAATAAGAACACAAGATTTGCGTGGAAACCCAAATTGGGAAAAAATCACAAACGGATTAAGAGAATTCACTAATATCAAAATATGTAAGGAGTACACATTATGTTGGATGATCTCCCAAGAGATATAATTATTCCTATATATAATACAAGAAGAGTCTAAAAAACTGTGGAGTCCTAATATAATAGGCATAACCAATAACGGAGTATTTGAGGTTGAGTAGGAGTCCAAAAATAGATGAAATCACAATTAGTGTCTAGGTGGTTAACGAGCAGCGGAGTTACTCAAATAAACGCTCAAGCACCTCCTGCGCGGTTAGCGAGCGTTATTTCATCATATTCTTCTCCTTGTCATCTTTTACTTTTATAAGACTTCTTCAAAATACATAACCAACTCCCAATAGAACTCTCATATAACCCAAATTCTAACAAATCCCAGATTGACACGAATTCCAATGTAAGAAAACTTCACTCTTTAAAAAAATTCTCTAACAAAACTCTTCTCCTTTTCCACAAAAGCCCCTAAAGGCTAACTCAATAACAATTACCAAACAAATCCAAGCAATGATCAGACTTGGATATAGGGAGTGACTTGGTTATCATATCAACAGGATTATCTTTTGTACCAACTTTGCTCACAACAATATCACAACGAACAATAACATCACAACTAACTCCCTCCGAACTAATAGAAGGTTTTTCACTAGACTCGATACCTTCGGTCACACTCAAAACATAAGCAACCAAATCAACAACACCGAACTTCTGTGGAGGCCTAATATCTCTCCTCTATCTTTAGCAATAAAATACGGTGGCACCGCTTATGGTGGTGGTAAAGCGGCATTACCCTTAATTTTTGAACTAGACTGAGATGTATTCTCTAATATAGACCTCGAACCAAAATCCAATGGTACCCTGCAAGACATATAACTGGAACCTTCTCTGCCCCTTCATCACAATACGAGCATCTTTACTAACTTTCAGGACTTTACCTTCACCAATGTACTTGTACCCTTTTGAATCAAGAGTACTCAAGGAGATAATGTTTCTTTTCAAATCTGGAACATGTCCACATCACCAAGTATCCTGACAATCTCATCAAATATCTTAATTCTGATCCTTCCAATATCAGTTATCTTACAAAGCACATTATTTTCCATTACCGCGACACCTTTAGAAACTGTTTCATATATAGAAAATCAATTCCGATTAGGACATATATGAAACGTGCAAACTGTATCAAGAATCCAATTCTCGCAAGGTTTGTAATCGCCGTAAAAAATAACTAGAAGTTCTCCATCAATGTGGTCATCTTCTATAAAACTGACTTCACTTGAATTTTTTAGTTGTTTTTCCCTCTGACCTGCAGCAACTATTTTTTCTTTATTCTGGTGCTTATAACAATCAGATTTAATGTGCCCTTTTTTGCAGTAATTACAAATTTTATTGTTGGTCTTATAATTCGATTTGCCTCTCACATAACCACCACGAATAACAAGGCCATTTTCATGGGCCTTAGATCCAAACACAAGCTGCTTCAACTTCTTCTTTGAAAATAGAGCATAATATACTTCATCTATGGTGAAAGTATCACAACTGTACAAAATAGTTTGAAGACATATATAAAGAAGGCAGTGGACACAGTTAGGTGATCTAAAGACGTGCCTTCTATCATGCTATGAGAATGCAATCGCTGCTTCAAATGTAGTTTATTGGTTATATTTTTCGTCATGCATAACTGTTCCAATTTTAACCCTAACGTAGCGGCGATTTTCTCCTACAAAACGTCTCGAAGAATTTGATTTAACGAATGAAGATGAACTTGAGATATGATCTTTCAATCCTTACGTAGGCATCATCCAAGTCCATCTGAGCGAGCATTGCCCACATCTTTACCTGCCACAACAAAAATCTAATGTTGCGATCCAAAAGTTGAATTTCGTACTTCATACTTGCTATGCAAAAAATAAACCTCGCTCTGATACCACTTGGTAAGAATTAAACTGGTAGGTACACGCTCTAATACCAATTTGTTATAATTAAGGCAAGAATAGGCAATGTGAAAAAATAATAACGAGAGCACAAGATTTACGTGGAAATCCAAGTTGGAAAAAAACCATCAGCGGAGGAGGATAATTCACTAATATCAAAAAGAATTACGAAGTTTGGTTTGTCTCAATATGTGTAGTACTCCACAAAAATATAATACAAGAAGAGTCTAACAAAAGGTGGAGTCCTAATATAATAGGCATAACCAATAACGGAGTATTTAAGGTTGAACAGAAGTCCAAAAATTGTTAAAATCGCAATCAGAATTCTGGCCGGGTAACACAACCACTCGAGCGGCGATCTTGCTGCTAACGAGTGGTCAATCCACCGCTCGAGCGCTGGCCAGGCGATTAGTGAGTGGTGGATTTATTGAAATAAACGCTCAATCGCCTCTTGTGCGATTAGCTAGCGGTCTTCCGTCGGATTCTTCTCCTTGACGCCTTTTACTTCTTCGGGACTTCTTCAAAACATATAACTAACTCCCAATAGAACTCCCAAATAGAATTCGGATCAAGCCGAAATTCTAACAAGGTAAATGCACAACATCAAGTAGTTAATATCTAGTTGGTTAGTTGTTTTATTTATTATCATAGCTTTGAGGTTTTTTATTTAACCCAANCCTTTTACTTCTTCGGGACTTCTTCAAAACATATAACTAACTCCCAATAGAACTCCCAAATAGAATTCGGATCAAGCCGAAATTCTAACAAGGTAAATGCACAACATCAAGTAGTTAATATCTAGTTGGTTAGTTGTTTTATTTATTATCATAGCTTTGAGGTTTTTTATTTAACCCAACTCTTGTGCCGGTAAAGTTCTATGATTCTGCTTTTGCCTAGAATCTCAGCATTCTAATATTTCTTCTTATCATAAAAACTAACATGTTAAAAACCCTCGGTTTACGACAACTCAAACAATCAAAGAACCTCTATTTCTAATTCTAGAACATACTATTTATGGAGTATCATCAGTCATAACTCAAAAACACCAAAAAAAATTCTCAAAACTTCTCGCTTTCTGTGCAAGTCATTCCAAACCATAAATAATCTCATTGGCCACGAGTTGCATCAATCCCAAAAACACCAAAAATTTTCTCTAAAACTTCTTGCTTTCTATGTATGTCATTGGCGAACCCCCATAGATAATATCATTGGCCACGAGTGTCAATCCTAACAAAAAAAACCCACTTAGGAGGTTTTATGAGAGAGTTTCTATACAGTCCTCCACCTCTCTTTAAGTTAGGAATTCTACTGGAAAATTCTATGCAATTTGGAGGAATGTGACTGCAGTAGCTGGTTATGTTGATTAGTAAGAGTTTTAGTTTGTGATTGTTGTAGGCTTGTAGCTAGGGATGATACTAGTCTTCTACCAAGGAGAATTATATAATTTTAACTTTTTAAGCTCTGTTTTAGCTATCATTCTCGGCTTATAGGCATCTGGTTAAATTACATTGATCTTGTAGTCAATAACTTATCATTATGTACTGTCAAAAATTTTATGTATGCTTGCTGGTAAACAATTTTGCACAATATTATAAATTGGATGTTCAGATTGGATCTTTTCTAGTCAGTTTGAGTAGCTGCTAAAAATCTTGGAGAGTTTTGATGCTATTGTAGAAGGTTGTATCAACTACATTTTGATAAATTTTTAGTGAAATTTCAAGTTGATCGCTGAATTTCATTTTGTTTCAAGTTGTTCCACAAGTAATTTTATCTTCTACAAACTGTACTCTCCACCATCTTTTGAGTTCGCAAAGTACTTCGCTCCTGCTAGCATGGCCAATGAATCGGGGCTAGGAACATGGTCTCTGCCCTGAACCTGGCTCGACTCCTATATTTAATTTAATTTTTCCTTTTTTAGAAGCCTTTTCTGTTTTTATATTTAAAATAGTATTTTAAAAAATATATAAATAAATAACAGTGTGGGGAATGTAGATTTTTTTATCCCTGCTCCTCCTGTCGCCCCATTGCCATCTCTCTTTTCTAGTCAGTTTTAAACAAAGTGTAATTAATTTCAATGACCAACTTGAAAGTTCACCAACACGTTAACACCTACTTCCCTTGCATTCATACACAATATTGTTGTAGAGGTTGATCTTTTACGTCTTATGCTTCTCTTTACAGTCTCTATATGAGGAGACCATATATCTTTTCTGAACAACTTCCCAAAATCCTGATATCCTCCTGTTGATGCAGATTCAAAGCATGAAGCACCTTGAAGCAGGAAAGGATTTTCATCAAAGAAATTTGCAATCAATTCTTCTTCTACGATATACAATGTAGAAAAATGGCGGCAAAGAGTTCTGATGACAGAAACAGAATAAAGTTTTTTCCTTAGTGAAGTATTATGTGGGAAGCAGCTTTAGATGAGTTTCGGTGTCACTGCTTTCTCATTGTTTTTGCAGCCCATAGGCTTTTTTCTTTATTGTTCTGTGTGTTGTCACTGTTTTAAGTAATGACTTAGAAACTCTGGAGTTTCAAATTTACAACATAGAATGTTAAAAAAGTTATTACAGTTTCTCTCATTCAACTTTCTTGAATTCCTTGAGGTGACAAACAAACAATAACATCTTCTTGTCTGGCTCGACTGCTATAGCGTTGTAACAGTTTATGATGACTATCATTTTGTGGTTTAATGTTCTAGTTGAGATCAAAAGATTATGGTAGTATAGTGTGTGGCATCCCCGGATAAGAAATTTTGTGCTTTTTAAGTGATATTTTTGAATGGTTTCAATATGTTCACTGGGAGTATTTTATTAGTGGCTCAAGTTTCTTGTGACCTTTCTTGGCCCTTTCCGATTCATTTGTCTATACTCGAGCAATCATCTATTCTAGGTCCCGATCCTTGTGAATGTCAAATTTACGGCGGATTGAAATCTGAATACCAATAGGAAGTTCAAGCGCCTCTTACTCACGGGCACACCTTGCATTGGATTTGACATCTATATTGGTGCTTTATTAATTGCCTTTTATATGGATTTCGAAGGAATGGATGATTGTGTTGGTACATTTGAATTAGATGGTGTAAGCAAATTCACCAGTAATGACATTTTTTAACAGGCTATTCGTCCCTGATCTTAAATTCAAATTTAAGTTCCAAATATTATTAATGAACTTCACGTCCAAGTTTTCACAAAAAAAAATCCCCAGTAGTTCTAAATAGAAGTGAACTTCCTACTAGGCCTTACAAGAAGTGGGCATCTTAACCAGAAATGAACCTCTTGAATCGGAATTAGAGGTTCCAATCCGGTTTAAATAAAAAAAAAACCTAGGACAATGGATTCTCAACTAGGGAACTGATTTTGTCATTTTTTTACAATTTATTTACAAACCCAATTACGCGATTTAACAAGTTTGCAAGACCCAAGTAGTAAGTATCACAATCAATCGAATTCATTCATTTGATTAACTCAGTTCATTCAATCTCGTTCTTAGTCACTCCTAAACACACTTTATACCATGTCCGTTCCCGCAAACCCAAAACCGAAATTGGAAGTTATTATGCTAGATATTTAATGCTATTTGACGACATTTGCAATGAACTAAGAAATTATTAAAATATGTATTTAGTGGCATTTTATTTGTTCTCTCTCTACTAGATATTGAGATAATTTATCAGCTCACGATTTTTAAAAACAAAAAAATTGTAGGTAGAACCTAACTCAAATCAGCCCAAGCCTACGCCCAACCATATTCCTATATTCTTTGTACTTTGGGAACCGAACACCAACAACCCACCAATCGAATCAGGGATAAATTCACTACGAATTTATAAACATCGCGTAGGTGCCAAAAATTGCATTCATGTTCAAATATATGGAGAACATACTAGTGTACAAAATAAGGTGCTCATTTGACATCTTATTGGAAGAAGTTACAATCACCTCAATACCATTTCATATGTATGTAACAGAGGATATAACTTTCAAAGTGAAGGATAAGACTGCACGAAAAATCTATGTCTCCACAACATGGAGTACTAAAGCCTAAATGCTCATTCATCTTCCTGACTACGCAACCTAGCAAGCTTGTTAGTGACAACAACATCAAGCTGGGAAGCTCTCTCCACAATTTCTTTCCTCTTCTTGGTAGATACATTGTGAGCAATTTCTGCACAATATGTCCTGTTCCGATGGAGCCAAGTCAATTAATTTACGTACATTGTGAGCAAAGAGCCAACTCTATTAATTTGTTGAAAGTTGATATAATAGACAAAATATATATCTATGTAAAAGTGGAGCAATCCAAGAGAGGGATTTGGGACTCATTTGATTACCTGTTGTGCATCATCAGTAGCTCCAGTTCCGTGGCGTTATGCACAAGAAACTTCTTGAAACCATTGGGAAGATAGTGGCGAGTCTTCTTGTCAGAACCATATCCAATATTAGGCATCAAGACGGATCCCTTGAACTTTCTTCGTACCCGAGAGTCAATACCCTTTGGCCTACGCCAGTTTGGCTGTCATGGATGTATTAAAGATGGCATCATTAGTCAAAATTGTAAATTATATAAACAAGACGGTGTGAAACGTCAAGTAAAGGAATTTCGGAACTTCAGTTCACTGAAATTGATTAGAAATGTAAGCAGGTTTAAAGTAACAGAAAGCTTATGAATAGAAAAGCTAACTGTGTCGCAAGACATGCTCTCTAGCTTATATTTGTGCCCTCAAAACGAAACATCCAGAAACTGAATAAGTCTGGACATTAGATACCACGGGCAAACACTGTTCTATGAACTTTATCTTGAACTTTACTTCAGGACTATTTTTTGTTAAAATAAGTAAAGAGGAAATCAAATTTGTATAGCAATCTCAGCCGAAAGATGGTGAATATTTTGGTGATAATCACAGGAAAATCAGTATGTATCGTTAGGCTTCATCATGGATTGCATGACCAGATTTCAAAACTGTGAATTGGAAAATAAATAGAAAGAAATCTAAAAAATAAATAATATTCAAGAAATTTACGAATTATTTTGAGATAAAGCAATAGAGATCAGATGGTAGTGCATGTTTTTATAATCATCATTCAATTGCAGAATAGATGGGTAACAATCATCACGCCTCTTTATATATCTCAGTGATAAATAATATTGAAAACAGAAAAACACGATAATACACAACTCAAAAATCTATGAACAATGCAAGCAAAATCAAATTAGAAGAGGAATCAGATCAAATGTCAATCACCACATTACATCTAGTGGATAGATGCAAATTAAGACTGGGGCGACAAAAATTCTATCATCACTTCCTCATCGAAAAAAAAAACATAAAAAGAACTAGGATCTGCAAATTGATTTGTGCTTCAAATTATTCACCGTTATGATATGAATCGTTTAAAACGAAAATAAAATAAAATACCTTGAGCGAAACATAACGGTCGCTCTGGGTTCTCTTGAATTTCTTGACCCTTTTCTTCACAATTTTCTTTCCAAGTAGAGGCACCGCCATCGCTACTCACCTGCACACAGATTCAGAACAAATTACACATTTATACCTACAGATACATGTATATACTTATGTATATAGTTAATATAGATTTGCAAGTGCATTAGGGTTAGAGGAAGGAATAAGAGATTCGTACGACGGGTGTCTTAGGGTTTTGTGTTCTGCTCAGCCGCCCCAGGGTCTCGAGAGGAGTACGTCTGCGGAACTTATATAGAAGAGAGGTGTTTATCGCACTAGGGTTTTGACTTGAGGGTAGACGAAGTCAAACATTTACAGATGAGAGTGTATCCAACGGCCTTCGTAGACGGATGCATCTGATTATTTGAAAATTAAAATTTTAGGATTAATATCATCAGCGGTCACTAAAGTTTCAGCGAAATCTCAATTTGGTAACCACATTGAGTTTAGTGAGCCAATTGAGACACGTTAAAGTTTAATGAACAAATTGAAATTTCGCTAAAAGTTCATTAACCATAGGTAAAATTTTCCCAAAATAATACTATCATCTTTTTTTTTTTTTTATCAAAAAATATTGCCAAAGAAAATTTATTAGTTCATAGTTTCAGTGATGTACTTTTCAAAAAATGTTACTAGCCTCCCGTTTGGCTCCCCTTTAAATTTCATTATTTGTCAATTTTGTCAACCACATGCGGACATTGTAGGTGACGTGTGGAATTGACGGTTAATAATAATCAATGAAATTTTTTACACTAGAGGACTAAAAGACCATAATATCCTCTGCAAACATTAGGTGCTAAAACGAGGGCTATGCATTGGGGGTAATTTTGTAATTTGCCAGGGAAAGTGAAGGGTGGTAATGTCCTTACAATGTCCAGCGGTTCCTTGGATATTGATATCCTCTGCCAATGCCAAGTGATTAGATATAGTACAGAGTGTGACCCACTGTTGTCAAAAAAGTTACGTTGAGAACTGGTTAAAAATCAAACTAAAGAAAGATAAAGGGGGCCAAACGAAGGCTAGATTAGAGTTTATCGCATGATTGGAGGGATAATTTTAATTTATCGATTAATGAATAACTTACATAATTTGTCAAGATAATTCCATTTTTGTTAAATAGCATGCATTGTATTTACTATGACTTTTGTTTATTTAAGAAGAGTTTTTGCTTGATTAAATATTCTTAAAATGAAATAGAGTGTACATTGAACAATGTACAATCTATTTTTGGGAAAAATAAGTAGTTACATGAATTTTACTTAATTAAAAAGATCAAGTCCCAACCTTTTAATACTGTGAACTCATGGAAAACAATTATTTGAATGCTAAACGGTTGCTTGATGACTTCTGAAAGATTAAAATTGTCCAAAGAGATTACATTTTTTCAAACACAATTCAAATAGTAAATTCAACTTTCATTTAGAAATTTGAATTGAAATTTTTTTTCTGAATATTCATGAAACCTTCAAGCCATTTCAACATCACATGAATGTCACGTGCTTATTTAACATTCAAATAGAATATTTTATATTACTTGGAAACATGAATGGCACGATTTAAAAAGGTTGGAAATATCAGCACAACACATGATAGGTTAGAAAAATGATTGCCGCATATTGAGTAGTCATTATAGATTTGTTGTGAGTCTGTGACCCTATTGTGTCCTTTAAATAGGAATGATGTTGTTAGAGCATTTCTAAGATACTTAGGTTCGTTTGATTGTAAATGTGGAATTTGAGTGGAAAATAAATGAATTACAGGGAATTGAATTGCCTAAAATTTATTTTATTGGGAATTGTAATTAATTGTGTTTGATTGATATAATTTTTTATCTGGTCCGTTTGCCTTTATTTTTCATGAAAATTGTCCATTAAAGTGATAATTTTTTCTACCATTAGGTCTAGAATTTGTTCCAATTGCCACAAAATTAAAAAAACTTACACAAAAAA
>CAIGRT010149527.1:0-12031 GCA_903798405.1 Fraxinus platypoda | reverse complement strand
TCAAACACTTGTTTAAGAAAAATCGACTTTTGATAAGAGATTGTTAGCCTAGTTAAATCTTAGAGATTGAAGCAATCAATCTGAATGGAGAATCATTGTTTATTGAAATGTTGAATTGTAATTGGTGAAATTTTGCCAAACTAGAGAAGTGAGGATAGTAAAGAAATCAAACATTAGTTCACACACTGAAAAATAGTGAAAAGAATAAGTTTAAGGTGAGTGAATCTTACGAGTGATGAAATACCATATTTGACCATTGAGGGTTGAGAATTGAAACAACTTATAAATTCATAATGCTGTGCTTAATTCTTCACACACACATGTCGATTTTACATTGGAAAAGTGAATTTTAATTTCTGCATTGTGATTTTGAAGCTATGCATAGATTTGTTATTATGAGTTCAATCCCGAGATAAAAAGTCAGGTTAACTAGCTAAATCTTGTTGCTTTACTTGATTGACTGACCACCAATTAAGTAATTAATATTGCTTGTTTGTGTGTTTGTTAGGTTTTAATTTTGTTCGAGGACAAACAAAGATTCAATTTCCCGTCAAAAATATAATTATTTTGTACATTATGCCCATGTTTGGTACCACTAAAACAATTAATTTTAACCACACATTTCATATGATTCACAACTTTTCAACCACATATTTTATTAATTTTTATCAAAATTTGCTAAAAAATTAATTTTAATCTCTATTAAATAGGGGCTACACCAATAAAAGCATCTCCAATAATGCTCATTGATTTAAAGAGTATCTTTTTTAAAATGAAGAGCATTTTGAAGAATAAGTACAAGAGTGAAAGTTTTTGTAAAGGTCCAATAACACTTCATATGTAATCTTTATTATTTTTTATTTACGAGCAATTATGATTTAACATTTCCTTCTTCTTTTACCTAGCTTTCCTCATTTTCATTTTATTATTTAACTCTATTTTGAAAGAGATGAATAAAAACTAGCGAACTAATAAAAGAATATGTACATTTGCATGATACCATAGTCATTGCCCCTACGTGGAGAAAATTTGTGCAGTGATATGATGGATGCGTTCAAAATCAGAAGTGTAGAAGTTGTCATGTGGAAGAGTGTAGGAAAATGTGTAAGGGAGAATGTAAATGTAGCATGATCGAAGAAAGAAAGTACTAAGAGGAGAGCGAGTTTGACTATCTACAAATCCACTCTTTATTTTATATTTTAGAATAGAGTTTGTTTGAATCTTAAAAAAAAATAAAAATTGCGCGTCTCTTTAAAATAAAAGATATGAGATTAAGCCCATGTTTGACACACATTCTTTTAGAACTAATTTTCAACCACACATTATTCAATAAAATAATATTTTTCATCACATCAATAACTTTTCCTTACTTTTTAACCACATATTTTTCATCATCTCACTATTTAAAATACATTATTTCCTCAATAATATCCATCAAACACACTCTAATAAAACATATTTTGAAAATTCTCTTAATCCAAGTTCTTTAGGTTCCAACTCTTGCATCTTTGATTATCGAGATGCTCTTACAAATGACATCTCATATTCAGGTTTCACTGTCGCATATTTCAAAATGTTCATGAGTCAAATTTATTAAAAAAATTAAAAATTTAATTTAGTGTGTATGTGAAGTACAAATATAAAAAATAAAAAATAAAAAAATTCATCACATCTCTAAGTCGATGTTAACAAGGGATATGGATAAAAATGAAAGCAATGTGGGTTGACTGGCAGAGAAATCAACAAAAACGCCCGTTGCGCCTCTGAAAGAACCAAATTTCATTATTTCGTGGAGGTATGTCCAAGAAAATTCTGCAATGAATTATTAGAAGGTTTTCTAATTTCATAGAGAAAGTACATACCTACTTCCAAAACCCAAAAAAGGAAATAAAATAGATACCACCATTTGATGACATTTGGCTCCTCCTACCAATTATTTAACGAGTAATGCTATTTAGCACCATTGATGTTAAAAGATTAGTTTAGGTGGTACTAATGTGACATTAAATGAGAGATATAATTAAATGAATAACTTAATTGTACCTTTCATTGAGTCTATCATTTAATCTAACCTAAAACTGGTGTCGTAGCGTTAGTGATACTAGATATCATTATTCTTATCTAACAAAAGAACTAATCGTAGCAGACATCGAGAATACCTCAAAAGAATCAGATATGTAAGACAATAATTCATCCAAAATAGCAGAATAAGTCTGCTTTGATCTTTACATTTTCTTTTGCAAAAATAAATTTGTTTGATCTTATTCCCCTTCTAGATTACCAGAGGTGTAAAATTTTCTCATAACATGGCCCATTTGATATTTGTGAGAAAACAAATCAACGAGTGACTGGAGAAAGATGTTCTGGCTCTGATTCAACAAGATGAAGTTAAACACAAATACGTACCTTTGTTCCTATTAACTAGTACCTCATTTCCAAGGATGAAAGAATCTTATAGAAATGAGCATTTGTGTCTCTTTGATCCCGAGAGTCTCAGTAAAAGATCCAAAGTTTCTACTTGCTGGTTACAAAAAATGACTGGCCGTAGGGTTGCTTAGAAGTTATTTTGTCTATATTTTCTAGCACAGTGGTAGAACAAAATCAATCAAATCTTGAACAGATTAGATGAAGCCTGAAAAGGAACAAGGGCTTAATAGATAGAAATCTCGAGTACAAATTAAAGAAGCAAACTAAAAGGTCTGACCATTTTATAGAATTTTCTTGCATAGTGCATGATGCTACCCAAAATCCTCACCTATATGATCTTGAACTCGAGGACAAGAAATGAGCATGAATGGTATCTCCGTTGATGACTGAAAATAGGTTAAATCTCCAATAACTGAAACAAAAGTGTTGAAGTATGTCATCATCTCCCCTCCGATGCTTAAGTTAGCAAAAAGGAAATTTATGCAAAAGGCTATAACTGAAAGCTTATGAAAATATACTTGAATAATGAACCTTGGTTCTGTATTTATAGAGATTGGTGGTTGAATCCTAAAATGATTAAGTCATCTGGAATCCCTATCCTTATCACATAAAGTGATTGAGTTATACTGAAATTATATCTTGGAGTTTGATTTGGACTGCAAGCCGATATTTGGATAAGGATCAACGTAGAGAGTTATAACCATGGAAGGATTAAAATTCAGAAACGTATGAGATAAGGGTACGAGGAGTAGTATCGCTAAGGTTAGACCCGACCTTACCAAAGCTCGACCAGCAAGACTTGGCCTGACCAGGTCTAGGAGGAATTTAAAGGGATGATTGCTCGGGGCAAACAGTTCGGGCTAGATGTGTGAGGGCTTGAGTTCGGGCTACATCTTTTGTGCACATCATAGGCCATCGTTTATCCAGATTGTAGCTTGTTAATGAGTGAACGGACTTGCGAGATGAGGTGCAAAGAAGTTTAAGTACCTCGAGCACCACCTTTCATCATTATATACAGGTGGGTAAGTGACACGTGGATGCCACGAGTATGGATGAGTACATGTCACTGGATGGATGTCACGTGGCTTAAGGCCAAGGGCTCAGATTTGATGATCTTTGGCTTTCCACTTGAGCCTATAAATATCCCATTTTCACCTTCATTTTTCACTTTTTACCTACCAACTCTCTGTAAAAAAGCAGTTCGAGCTCGGGCATTTTGTGGGTTTGTGGGCGATCAATCTTTAAGGGAAGTGCTCAATACTTTAAGATTATTCTAATTTTAATGATCAAATGTTGAGCAGTAGCGAGAGTGGGAGAGATTTCTCGGGGGGATCGAGCTCGAGCTAGTGTCATCCCTTATCTTCATGATCGAGCTTGTTACTGCTCATCCTCAGGAAAAAGTGATGCTCACTTTCCTCGAGCTCTATACCATCTATAAAGAGCATAAGATTTTAGAGGTAGTTAAGAAGTACGGGGTAATGCCAGGGTGTGACATTAGGGCCCCCAGGCCTAGTGATAGAATGGTCGATGCTCAGGAGTGAGAGATGACCTTTTTAAGGGATTCCTTCAAGGAAGGTACGAGGTCCCCATCACCCATTTTTTATTGAATTTTTGATCAAATTTTATATGTGCTCGAGTCAGTTGGCCATGAATGGGTGGAGATGTTAATATATTTTTTTCATAGAGTGCAGATATTTAAGGATTAGGCTTAGGATTGACCTCCTTAAGATGGTGTACGAAATCAAAATGGTACTAGGTTATAACTGTTTAGTATACCTGTCATCCCGATGAGGTTTTAGGGCACTTAAAATGATGAGCTCTCTTTGGGGTTGGAAACAACATTTCTTTTTTGTCAAACCCTAGGACCTTGACCACCCTTTTAGCCCTAGGTGGGACGTCTCAGACACTTATCAATTTGAGGTGTTAGAAAATGACTGAGTGGATTTAGAGAATCTCGATCCGTTGGTGTATAAGCTCGAGCACATTTTCGATAATGATATCTTCGACCTTGCAAATGTGAAAGGAATAGAGGGTAGGGCTTCTTGTCGTTCTTTCTTTTTTCTTAAAAATAATGTTGTTTTTCCTTAAGCTATAGATCATGCTAATGATTTATGAATTTTGTAGAAGTTGAAACGAATTTCAATCCAACAAACCTTCGGGCCTCGATCTTGATGAAGCCCTAAGGAAATTGGCCGCATTGATATGATCCATGAGACGAGGGCAAGTCCTGGCAATGATCCATTGATTATTGAGGAAGGGCCTATGACTAAGTCACGAAAGAAGCAGGTCAAAGAAGTAATGAGACTACTTGCTCAAGCCATGGTGAACGAAACATTGATCACGACAAACAAATGGACAAGTTTCATGTTGGGCAAGAGAGATGAAATGAAGTAGAAAATTTGCATCAAGCAATAGATGGAGAAGGTTGTTCAGGGCATGCGGTCACATGCCCCTTTACCGAAACCCCAAAAGAGGAGTTTAGTTGGTCTATGCGACCGCATAGATTTACACTATGCGGCAGCATAGTACATTCCTGGTAGCGAATTTTTCAAATTTTGCGCAATCTTCTATTTTAGTTAAAACTCTTGTATGGTATATTTTTGATATCTTTTAAGACTTAATTACATTTTTAAGTAGATTTTATGGGTTCTATATAAATAGGACTCATTCCATTCATTGTAAAAATGACACAATTTGAGAGATATTATTGCGAGGCATATTGCTTACTTCTCGTTCTTCATTGAATTAATTTTGAACTAATCAAGAATTAAAGTCTTGTGGCGTTCTACATTCTAAGTAAGGTTCATAAATTTTGTGATTATAGGGTCAAGATATTGTTAGCGATTATCTTGGTTCTTTGGTTCAATAATTTATTGGGTCGAGCTTTTCAAACGTTGATTCTTGGCTTTCTTGGGCTTGTTCTAATTTGTCATGGGTTCCGTAGCTACTATTGCTACATGTGTTCGCATCAGTTGGTATTAGAGCAAGGCTCCAAAAATCAAAGTTATATCATTTTTTCTTTTATTTCAGTCTTTATTTTTCATTCTCCTACTCATCGCTTTCTTCAATTTTTTTCGTCTCCAATCAATGAAATGTCAAAACCTGTTTGTGTACTAGTCTAGCATACAAATCACTTTCTATTTCTTTTGTTGGTATCTAGTTGAATTTTCGAGAAAAAAAAAAAGAAAATTCGGAAAACTGCCAGCAGCATAGAATTTCATTGTTTTTAGTAAAAAAAATTCAAATTTAAAGTGTCCAATTCAAATTCAAGAAATACTTTCTTGAATTTATTCTTAATGTTTCATTCAAAGTTCATATTCCTACCTCTTGAATCATTATAGATCACTTTCCTTACTCGATACTTTGTTTGGATTCCACAAGGGTTAAATTTTGATTGAGATCGAATTAATTCTTTGAAGCACTTGCAAGAAAGTATTGAGTGGAAAAAGGCAGAATGGTGTGACTAATAGAGGGAAAAGTCAAATTGAATGATACACGAGTGTACACACGTGAAGCAAATATTAAACTAAATTTAGGATGTCGACAGGGACGATTCTACTTCAAACGGAAAGAATAGTCAAGTCGTCATGATGGAAGAGGTGATATGATGATTTGAAATGTTTTTTAGTGATATAGGAGATAGAATGGATATGCAAGAGGCGTGGATGGAGAATCAAGACACATTGCTTGCTAATTTGCGTAGGGAACAACCTATGGAAGTTTTTTACACACAGATGCAAGGTAGGCGGGA
Organism: Fraxinus platypoda; assembly: GCA_903798405.1. NCBI lineage: Eukaryota > Viridiplantae > Streptophyta > Magnoliopsida > Lamiales > Oleaceae > Fraxinus > Fraxinus platypoda. The sequence goes on along the minus strand of CAIGRT010149527.1, from coordinate 5,853 downwards.
TCATAGACCGGATTTTGCTGGTGAATGTGAAATGGATAGTGACATTAATGAGGATGCATTGGTGGATGTCAAATTAGGAAGAATGATGGATAGATGAGTAAGGCCTGAAAAGAGGGGTAGAGATCCTATTGGAGATGGTATTGATAGAAGTATGGTAAATATCAAAATGACAATTCCTTCGTTCAATTGAATTAGTGATCCGGAGGCATACTTGGAATCGAAAAAGAAAGTAGAGTTGATATTTGATAGCCACAACTACTCAGAGGAAAAGAAGGTAAAGATAGCGTACTTGAATTTACCGATTATGCTATCATTTGGTGGGATCAAGTAGTAACATCTAGGAGGAGAAACCATGAGAGGCCTATTAATACATGCGAAGAATCGAAGGCTATCATGCGGAAGAGGTTCGTGCCTAATCATTATTATAGGGAGCTTTATCGAAAATTACAAAGTCTCTACCAAGGTTCTAGGAGTGTGGGGGATTATCATAAGAAGATGAAGATTTCTATGATTAGAGCGAATGTTGAGGAGGATAAGGAGGCCACCATGGGCTGGTTTTTGAATGGTTTGAATAGGGAGATAACTTATGTGGTAGAGTTGCAACATTATGTGAAGTCGGAAGACATGCTACATATAGGTATGAAGGTGGAAATGAAATTGAAGAGGAAGGGAACAACTAGATATTCATCGGGTTCTTCGGGTTCAATCTCTTCTTGGAAAGCAAAATGGGATGATAATAGAGGTCAGAGGCTGTTTCGAGTAGTAAGGCCGAACGACCAAGGGAAAAGGAGGACGTTGTTAGCAAAATTACACCCAAAATGGACTCCCAACCTTCTAAGACTTGGGATATCAAATGCTTTAGGTGTTTGGGATTGGGGCACATTGATTCTAAGACTTGGGACATCAAATGCTTTAGGTGTTTGGGATTGTGGCACATTGAATTTCAATGTCCAAAAAAAGGGCAATGATCTTGCGTGACAATGGAGAAATGGTGAGTGATAGTGATGGTGATGATATGCCCGCGTTAGAGGATGCTAACGATGAAGATGGAATATAGAGTACCCGCTAAGAGGTTAGTTACTTGTGGTGATGCGTGCTCTCAATACACAAATTAAATTGGATGATGTGGAGCAGCAACGGGAGAACATCTTTCATACTAGATGCCATGTCAAAAATAAGGTATGTAGTTGATTATTGATGGGGGTAATTGTACTAATATTGCTAGTAATATACTTATTGAGAAATTAGGATTGACTATGATAAAACATCCTAAGCCTTTTAAATTGTAGTGGTTAGATGAATGTGGAGAGGTTAGGGTAAGTAGGCAAGTTTTTGTGAATTTCTTAATTGGGAGGTATCATGATGAAGTGATGTGTAATGTGGTTCATATGCATGCTAGCACATTTTGTTGGAAAGACCATGAAAGTATGATAGGAAACTTAAACATGATGGATTCAAGAATATGTACACCTTTGTAAAAGATGGGAGAGCTGTTACTTTTGTACCATTAACACCACAATAGGTCTATGAAGACCAATTGAGATTGAGAGGTGAGGAAGAAAAGAAAAATAAAGAAAGGCGAAAGGAGATTAGGAGAGAAGATAGTGAGGTGGCTAATTGTGAGGAAAAAAAAAGCCACAAGAGAGAAAAGAAAGAGAGTCTATTGAGGGGAGATAAAAACCAAAAGTGAGTTTCTATGCAAAAAAAATGTGAGATTGAGAGGGGCTTTAGTGAGAACTAACAAACCCGTCCCCAGTTTGGATATTTCTTTATTGTAGGAACTCAAAGATTCGTTCCATGAAGACTTATTTAGTGGGATACCACCCATTGAGTATCCAATTGATTCGACGCAAGTGGAGAATTTGATTAACATTGAAGGAGAAGCAATCAACTATGTCATGGTAAAGAATCAATACCCCATACATAAGTTAGATGATGTTCTATCCTGTAGTAATATTTTTTCACATAAGGCATGTACTTTTACTCATATAATGCATCTAATATTTCTATGAGATTAATAAGTCATTTGTCATAGGCAATCAATTACTAGTCAATGATATTGTAGTATGTTGTAATAAATTAATTGAGCGTGATAGAAATTTGTGGTGCATTGTTAGTGATTTGAGGCATGAGAATTTATATTTCAATCTTGAAGTTCTTAACTATTTTGGTTCGAATTTATGGAATATGTTGGGAACCAATTTAGTAACCTCTACTACTTATACTACACAATTTGATATGCTTTATGGTTTAAATCCGTTAACTTTGTTTGGTTGGATTTCTTTAACTATTATTGTAAGTGGTAGCTTAGTTATAAAGCAGGGGATTAAATTATATGCATCTCAAGGTAGCAAAAGGAAGAGGCGTAGAGTATTCGAACCAGGTGATTGGGTTTGGGTGTTTAGGCAAAAATGGCTTGTTCGAATGCAAAAAAAGGTCAAGATTACATTCTAGAGGAGATGGATCATTCCATGTCATTGCAAAGATTGAAACAAATGGCTACAATTTGGATCTTCAAGGTGAGTTTATGATAATTTGTATTTTTGTTGTTTCTTATCTTTCCCTCTTTGATGTATGTACAGATTCGAGGTTGAATTCTTTTGAAGAGGGAGGGGATGATGTGACTCATGATACAAGGGCAAGTCCGGGCAAGAATCCATTGATCGTTAAGGAAGGGCCTATGACTAGGTCTCGAGCGAAGCGGGTCAAAGAAACAATTGGACTAATTGTTCAAGCCACGGTGAACGAAACATTAATCACGGCAAACAAAGGGACAAGTTTCATGTTGGGCATGGGAGATGACATGAAGTGGATAAACTTGATTCAAGCAATGGACAGATAATGTGAAAAGAATAACTATGTGACTGCATAGTTGTTCAGGGCCCTTTACCGAAACCCTAGAGGAGGAGTTTAGTTGGTCTATGCGACCGCATAGATTTACACTATGACGCCGCATACTACATTCCTGGTCACGAATTTTTCAAATTTCGCGCAATCTTCTATTTTAGTTAAAACTCTTGTATGGTATATTTTTTATTACTTTTAAGACTTAATTCCATTTTTAAGTAGATTTTATGGGTTCCATATAAATATGACTCATTCCATTCATTGTAAAAAGACACAATTTGAGAGATATTATTGCGAGGCATATTGCTTTCTTCTCGTTCTTCATTGAATTAATTTTGAACTTATCAAAATTTAAATTCTTGTAGCGTTTTACAATCTAAGATTCATAAGTTTTGTGATCACATGGTTAAAATATTGTTAGCGATTGTCTTGGTTCTTTGGTTCAATAATTTATTGGGTAGAGTTTTTCAAACGTTGATTCTTGATTTTCTCGGGTTTGCTCTAATTTGTCGTAGGTTCCGTAGCTACTATTGTTACGTGAGTTTGTATCAATAATTTTCTTTGGCATTATGCAAATAGTTAGCTGTCTGAGAATGCCTTTGACTTTGCAATATTCACGAGGATTGTGTTGTTAAGTAATAAAATGTGTTAGTAGAGTGTTGATTCCACGAAGATTGTGTTGTTAAGTACTCACGCCAATTTAGACGAGTTTTAACACAATAAACAAATATTTGAGTGTTGATAGGTTTTTAACTAAATTACTAAAAGAAAGTTTTAACGAATGCTATGACAATATCTTATGTACTATTGAATTATTGAAAATACTATGGCTTCGATTTGACGCATGCTTATAAACTTCAATTCACAAAATTTCATAATTGACAATGTTTATTCGCATTGATGATAGATGTCCCCCAAATTATCCAACAATCTTTTCTGGAGGAGAGCCAAAATCACAAAAACGATCCCATAGACCATAGCATCTTCTATTGAAATATATGTCATTTGTTATTAGAGTTAAAACATGTATTTCACCTCTTCATATCAATACAATTCTTAATTTAGCCAACCTTTTTGCCATATAAAAACAAAGCCATAAGTATAAATAACAAATACTCAATCACGAATTTAAGCTTTAAGTCAAGAACAAGAGATTAGAATTGAAGCATCAAAAGCAAAAGTTTCATCATTGTCCTAGATATTTTCAGTTTAACTACTAATGTTCAAATGGTTCAAACAATTATGAACATTGAAACCATCATCATTGTGTTGAGAAAACGTGCAGGAAATGAATAATAGTGTAGAATCCCGACGCTTAATCTTCAAAACCCCATACTTATCTTCTTCTTCTTCAAATCGTATGTCTAGGTTTTCTGTTATATATTTTTGGGGAGTTTGGTAGATTCATTNCTTCAAAACCCCATACTTATCTTCTTCTTCTTCAAATCGTATGTCTAGGTTTTCTGTTATATATTTTTGGGGAGTTTGGTAGATTCATTTTTGGAATCATAAGATAAAAAAATATTTTTCTATCCATTATTCGATAATATTAATTATTAGTAACAATATGAGTATTTTGATTACTATTGGAATTGATCGTAATCTAGGCCCCGATATCGACTTTTTGTCTACTAACCACTTAATGAATAAGACATAGGTATATAGATGTGGGGTTGGATAGAAATTTCATGTATGTTTTTTGATAGGTGTAATTTTCATACCTATTTGGGCCGTCAAAAGTGAATATTTGGGAGTCAAATTGAATTGATTGCTACATAATTCGATTAAACATCAATTGTTGAAGGGCATATTTAGGTTTGTAAGGATTTTGATCAAAAGAAGTGAAAATTGACCAAAGAAGGGCACAAAAGGAAGAATTCAAATGTTTAGGAACTAAATAGAAAATATCCAATTGATTTGGATCAAGGAATGAGGATTCTAGATCACGCGGAATAAATTGGATGAGATTAGAAGACAAATGATTGAATTTGGACGAGAAAAGGACTCATGTTGAGCAAAGGAGCAAGATTGAAAACCAAAATGAACACTTCCAAAAATATAAGGGTGCGACGCACCACTTATATGGTGGCGATCATACCCTTTATTTTTACCAGTAGATTTAAAAAAGATGGCCGTTGCGATCGATCGCACACCTCTATAGGTGTGATCGCATGACTTTAGTCATGCCAGACGAGAAAGTTTCCTTCTCAAATTCAACCTCTTTATGGGAACCATTTTGGACGTGGATTTTTACCTAATTTTAGCCTCTATAAATACAAAAAAATATCCAATATCGCAAGACACCTCTCATATCATACAATACATAAAGAGAACGTTAGTTCCTCCGGTTAATTTCATTCTTTTGGGAAAATTCAGGTCACAAGATACAAGAAATCAATCATTTGAAGATTCAATCTTATTTCTTGGGTAAATAAGAGGAATGTGCAGCTTGAGATTAATCAAGAAACTATTGAAGTGATTCAAAATTTTGTGATGCCTCCTCTTTTTCTTCATATATTAAGAATCCGGGTGATGTTTTATAAATTAAATATGAATTGTTGTATCTTCGTAATGTTAGGCTAGATTTTTAGTATAGACGAATTCTTGGATGATTGTTATAGGATTTAATATTTTTCAATTACATTATTAATAATTGGATTGATGTGTGATTTTATTATTATAAAAAAAAAAAAAAAAAGATAGATCGATAGATCGTTATAACAATTATTGTGAGGTTTGATAGAAGATAGAGATATACTTCTATATCTTGCATGATTTCAATACATGTTCTAAAGCTTTGATATATATTTTTATGTTCGTATATCTTCTATATATTAAAAGTGGCTATGTAACGGAATTTTTTGTTTTTAACGGAATTTGTTGTTTTAACGGACTATGTAACGGAATTTCTTGTTTTAAACAGGAAGCTGCGCCTTCTTTCAGTGTTTTTATCATAACTTTGTATTCCGATGTCCGATTGAGGTGATTCAAAATGCGTTGGAAAAC
>CAIGRT010149522.1:0-11755 GCA_903798405.1 Fraxinus platypoda | reverse complement strand
GGTTAGTTTCATTTCACTGAAGTCAAATTCCTCAGTTTATTTCTTTAAAGTTACTGCTAATTTTTTATTTTTTTTGTTGACGTAGGAACTCGCAGCCTCTACCCTCCAGCGAAGCCTCGATCATTGTGAGTGCGCACTAGGTAAATCCCGCTCCATGTACAGTAGTCCACAAACCACACAGAAAAGGTAAACCGCACTAGGCAAGCCCGATGCGACGGGCTCGACCGAAAAAGTGCTGGCATGAGATTCGAACTCGTAACCTTTGTTCTCCACGCTCACCCGCACCACCAACTCGATCACCCCCAAAGGGATGAGTTATTGCTAATTTCATTGCTAGATAGTTGTTGTTAATGTCTTTTGGGCAGGACATCAAGCACATGTATATTTAAATGCTAGATTAGATCTTAAAGCGATGTTACTTCCTTGCAAACTTATCTTCACTCGAGAATTTTTGTCTCAATTTTATCCAAACTTTGCTGATGGAGCAATCTCATTTTTCAACTTGAATTGGTCGAAATGTACCAAATTTGCTCAAAGAATTATTTCTACTAATTTAATAAAGGTGGGTCCGGTTTCTTAGGTCGGTATTGACTTGGACCAAAGAATAATTTCTACTAATTTAATATTCTGAATGAAACGCGTAGGGGAGAGAAGACTATTGAAAGTTCAAGTCTCTGCCCTCTTTAAATCATATTTCTTGTCAACTTAAGTTGGCTCTCATAATCAATTTTGTTGAATATTCCTGATCATTATAGAGTTGTAAAGGTGGGTCCGACTCCTTAGGTCTAGGGCGACTTGGTCGATCCATGCTCTTTTCACTCAAGAATTTTCTTACTTTTTGAATTTTTTTTAGAAAATTAACTGAAAACATAAAAATTAGTACCGGTGTCAAACGTAGTAGACTATACCGGATGGATTATGTCATTTGTACATTGCCAATTGGTAGGAGTGCTTATAGCCTGTCTATGTATAGAAATTCTGGTCATTGATTGAAAAAAGTCTTGTTAAAATGAATGTATAAAAAAGTTGTCAAATTTGACGTACATGTAGCACGATTGATGTCGGATTCCAAACAATTTCATCCTTTTTACACATGGTTTGGGGGGTTTTCAAGCACCCAGCGAATCCTTAAATATCTTCTGTGGAACCTGTAAAGCTCTGTCCCGTGGAGGAGGAGAAAGTGATGAAAAAAAAAAAGACTTTTAAAAGTAATAAAAAAGATTAGCTTCGTTCTTTATTGCTGAATTGTCAAGTGACTGGGAAGGCTCATTTGAAAAGTCAGTCCATAGATATATCATAGAGTCAAATGGTCTGTTGGACAAGAAGAAAAATGACTGAAGTTGCAAAATGTTATTTAAAGCGTAGGACCGCTGGATTCAAAGAAATAAATTTTTATTTATCATCATTTCTTCCATTACTCCATCAGTTATCTCCTTGGGTCGTCTTAACTAAACTGCTCTTTTCTCCCTGCTCTCTCAAACGAATCAATTTTTTGAGGGAAATCCTTTTTTGACATGGCTTTTGCAGTTTCAGGTATAATGTTACTTGTTCTCCTGTTATTGTTAACACCCTCAGCCACATCCCAGCCATACAGGAATGTTACTTTGGGTTCATCAATAACTGCAGACAAAGCAGATTCCACCTGGGTGGTGTCACCATCTGGAGATTTTGCTATGGGCTTCCGGCAGATCATTCCAGGAGGTTACTTACTGGCCATCTGGTTCAACAGAATACCTAAAAGAACCGTTGTTTGGTCTGCCAATCGTGATAATCTCGTCCAAGAAGGATCAAAACTTCAACTATATGCAGATGGGAGGTTTGAACTACGTGATCCTAGAGGCCAGCAGATATGGGCTGCTACTTCGTCTCGTGGAGCAGCCTATGGATCCATGCTTGACACTGGTAATTTTGTGTTAGCAAACAACAGTTCAGTTGTTTTGTGGCGGAGTTTTGATTATCCAACTGACACATTATTACCAACACAGATACTGAATAAAGGTCGCATACTTGTTTCCAGCTTCTCTGCAACTAATTATTCAAGAGGGCGATTCCTCTTCACATTACAAAATGATGGAAATCTTGTGTCTTCCACCAGAAATTTCCCAATGGACAACAAAATTTTTGATTATTGGTCTACGAAAACTTCGGGCAGTGGCTTCCAGGTTATCTTCAACCAGTCTGGCAACATTTTTCTGGTGGCAGAAAATGGAAGTGTACTCAATTTTGTGTCTCCAAATGGAGCTTCGACTAGTCAGTTTTACCAGAGAGCAATTCTGGAATATGACGGGGTTCTAAGGCATTATGTCTACCCTAAGTCTGCTAATTCAGCAGGTGGGAGAGAAATGGCGTGGTCTTCTATGGACTTCATACCTTCGAATATATGCACCAGCATGGGGGAAAGGTCAGGATTTGGTGCTTGTGGTTTTAACAGTTTATGCTCGTTAGGATCTGATCAAATACCACAGTGCGACTGCCCTAGAGGTTACACTCTCATAGATCCAAGTGACAGAATGAGTGGATGCAAACCAAATTTCGTTGCACAAAATTGCGATGAAGGGGCACGTGAAACTGACCTTTTTGGTTTCATCAACATGCCCAACACAAATTGGCCTTTCTCCGATTACGCACTTTTTGAGCAAATCACAGAAGATTGGTGTCGACGGGATTGCCTCAATGATTGTTTTTGTGCTGTAGCAATTTATAACAACGGTAGATGTTGGAAGAAGCAATATCCTCTCACCAATGGGGCGATAGATTCTAGTTTAGGGGGGAAAGCTTTGATAAAAATAAGGAATAACAATGCAACTGCATCCCCCTCTGTCTATAAGAAGAGTAAGAGTTCCACTCTGATCATCATCGGATCAGTTTTCTTAGGCAGTTCCATGTTCCTACTTTTATCCCTCTTTTTGTATGTTTTCTATTTCAATCGACAAAAATCAAAGAGCCTTCAATCATATCAAGATCTTCCAGGCCTGAACATAAGAAGATTCAGTTTCAAAGAGCTACAAGTAGCAACAAATGGATTCAAGGAGGAATTGGGCAGGGGCGCTTTTTCAACAGTATACAAAGGGATTCTTAAGAACGACAATATTGAAACTGTAATTGCTGTGAAAAAGCTTCATAAGATGGCTGCAGAAGGCGAACAAGAATTTAAAGCGGAAGTAAACTCAATTAGCAGTACTAATCACAAAAATCTAGTTCAATTGCTGGGATATTGTGAAGAGGGCCAAAATCGGGTTTTGGTATATGAATTCATGAGCAATGGTTCTTTAGCGAAATTGCTGTTTGAAAATTCAAGGCCCAACTGGTACAAAAGAATGCAGATTGCATTTGCAACCGCTAGAGGTATTTGCTATTTGCACGAAGAATGTACGAATCAAATCATACATTGTGACATTAAGCCTCAAAATGTGCTCTTAGACGAATCCTTCACAGCAAAAATAGCGGACTTTGGATTAGCCAAGCTTTTGAAACCGGATCAATCTAGAACCACCACCGGAATAAGAGGAACCAAAGGCTATGTCGCTCCAGAATGGTTCAGAAACATGCCGATTACAGTCAAGGTTGATGTTTATAGCTTTGGAATCTTGTTGCTCGAGCTTATCTGTTGCAGAAGAAATTATGAGCCCGATGTTGAGTTTGAGACCGAAATGATACTTGCTGATTTTGCTTATGATTGTTACAAGGAAGGAACAATGCATTTGCTAGTGGCAGACGATGAGGAGGCATTAGGCGACAAGCGATTTGACAAGTTTGTGATGATCGCAATTTGGTGCATTCAGGAGGAACCAACATTAAGGCCTACCATGAAGAGAGTAATGCAACTTATGGAAGGATCTGTTGAAGTCCCCATTCCTCCAGATCCCTCCTCCTTTATCACTTCAATTTAGATTCACATTTCTTTCCCAATGTATGATAATAGTTTCTATGATCTTCTTATTAGCATCTGTGTCCACGTCACTAATTTTTAATCATCTAATCAATTTGTGTACCTTAAACTTTCTTTCTATGTTGTACTCGTTCAACTTCATCGTCATTATAAAGGCAATCTTCTTTTCATTCTTCTCCTCTCCTTACCGAGCTGATTTATATAATTGATGGTTCAACCAAATTCGTTAAGAAAACTAATTTAAGCATGTAGTCATTTACCGCATCTATGCAGAGAAGCACCACACTTAGCTATTGCTCTATGCTTAATGTATATGTGATCATGTTTAATGGTTAGATCGAATATTTAAACAGATTCATCCAAACAAAATTTCACTTAACAATAACATTTTTTTATTTTAAACTTAGCCAAACATGCTCTTAAACGCGATCCATCAGAATCACTTATTTTGTTGATAATAATCTAGAAAGGGTAATTAGCAAAAATGGTCCCTAACATTTACATTCATTGCTAAAATGGTCCCTATCGTTTTAAATTTGATATTTGTACCCTTATTCCAAACGTTTGTTGTGGAATTGGTCCTTCCATCCAATTCCGTTAAATCCGCCGTTAGGAAATTTAGAATGTTTTGCCAATAATATTTGAAAAATGGTAAATTAGTCACTTCCCATATTTTTTCTCTGCTTAAAATTTTCGATGAATATAATTCTTGTGGTTTGATGTAATTTATAAGTTTAGATCACAACTCAAAACGTTGTCGACAAATATCATCCTCAACCCTTTAATCATTTAGCACAAATAATCATTGATGAACTATGTAGTATACGTTCTCAATATTAATCTACTACAATAGATACAAAATATCATAGTAAAAGGAAAAAAAAACTGCTACACAATAGATAATTACATTGTTAACAAACCAAACATGGTTTCAATATTTCTGATAAGCTAAACTACCTGCTATGTATATTACATTGGGCTATTAGACAAAAATTCATAAGATCTACAAAAAACGATTGCAACAGTCAAAAGTCAAAAAATATTTTGTGTATCCCCACATCCTCAGGTAGCTCATCAATGAATATTTGTGCTAAATGGTTAAATGGTTACAAAGTTTTGAGTTGTGGTCTAAACTTATAAATTGCATCAAACCATAAGAATTATATTTATCGAAAATTTTAAAAGGAGAAAAAAATATGGGAAGTGACTAATTTGCCCTTTTTCAAATATTATTGGCAAAACATTCTAAATTTCCTAACAGCGGATTTAACGGAATTAAATGGAAGGACCAATTCTGCAACAAACGTTTGGAATAAGGGTACAAATATCAAATTTAAAACGATAGGGACCATTTTAGTAATGAATGTAAACGTTAGGGACCGCTTCTGCTAATTATCCATCTAGAAATACCAATAATTTAAATCCACGTTGATGATTTAACATAACCCTGTTCTTAGAAGCACAAAAAAGGGAATATTTCCTAATTCGCGGATTAATAAAACCATTTGTACAGAAATGGTGTTCCAGAATTCCTACATAAATCTCACATGGGAGGTAAGCTCCACATGAATAAAATATTGACAAAAAATTGGATCCCACCTATGTGTATTCTGTCCATTTTATGTGTGTACAGTGTTCTGTACGCACAACAAAGTTGTTCTCGGATTGACCAAGAAATTAATCATATGATTAGTAGATTTGTTAAGTGCATTTTATGCGCTTATCCAGACTTAAATTCTTATTTATTTATCATTATATTGAGTAAATATCTACTTAATTTGGGTTATTTTATGATTGATTTAGGTAAAATACATATTGGACAAGTTGGATGAAATTTGATTGAATCTGTACGAAATTGAGGAATTTGGAATCAAAATAATTAAGTCATGAAGATGATGACCTACCACGCAAAGAAAGAGGACCTGGGACGCACAAGAACTTAATGTGGAGGACCAAAGTGCACTAAACTAGCAGAATTTGTAACTTTTGTTGGATTCCTAATTACACCCAAATTTCACATGGAGATGATTTATAGTTATTCTAGACTTTTTATATATAGTTTTAACCATTTTTTAGGGGATACACAATTTTAGAGAGAGAAAAACACAATGAAATCAAGCTGAAAGTACAAAAGTTAGGGTTTGAAATTTTTTGTAAAGAAAATTCTGGGTACAAGATTCAATTCCTTCCTTCATCAAAATTTCAAAACTCGATTATAAACTCTATACATTCTTATTATTTTCCTTTCATTAGTATGAGTAACTAGATCATAGTTAGGGCAAACAATATAATTTATGAGTTGTCCTTTTATTTAATTTTCAAGATTTTAGAAGCTTAAATTTATATGTGTTGATTTTATTTATGAATTTTAATACTTTGTAAATTTGAACTCAAGAGGGATAAATTTGATATTTTAGAAGAATTCAACCGAACACTACAAAAATCATTAGATAAAGAATCTTGATTAGATAATTAATGTGGATCCATAGATGAAATTATAAATCTTAACATCCACATTCATACTTTAAAATCCTAATTTGATTAATTGTGTGCGATAGATAAATTTAGTTTACTTGGAATAATTTAGATAACTATCACAAATTATATTCTTTATTTTTCGTCAAATTAGAGCTAGAAATAATAAATTAAGAATTAAATAATAGTTCTCGTGAGAAAGATCAATCGGACTGATTTACTAGATTACTTATTCAATTCTTATATTTACGGGATATAAAATCGACAATAGCATCATTTTATCATGAATCCTGTGGACTATAAAAGCATATTTATTAAAGAAATGCTACTTGTATACTGGGATTGACACCTCGGCGTACAGTCCCCTCATAAGAGAGGGGCACACGACCAATAAAAAAATAGTGAACCACCTCTCTTGTGAAGGGGCTGTACATCGAGATGTCAACCTCGATATGCAAGTAACATGACCCTATTTATTATGAAAATTCTCAAATGAAATTAGCACTTAAAGTCGTTTGTCATCACAAAAAATGCTAATCTTTTTTTTTGCTGCCATTTGGCGTTTAATATTTCAGTTGCCAATTAAGTAGTCACTTTTTGCTCGTATCATCTTTCAGGTATTAACTTAATTAATTATAACTAAATTATCTTGTATGAAATTTTTTTTATCTATTATTTAGTACTTAAAGCATTTCTCGTGCAAGAATGTGAATTGTTGTACATGTAACAAAGCAAAATGGGAATGTAGAGAAGAACATCTCCAATTGAAATGTGGATTGTGCTGATTGTGGACCACATGTACAAGATAGAGGATTAGAGAAAAGAATAATATTATTTATAATCAGAAACTGCAGGAGTCATCCTTATATGTAACTTGTTGTTTGAGACAGAAAAAACGATGATAAATTATAAAAATTAAATGAACATATCTTCCAATGAGCTGTTTTTTTTTTTTTTTTCATGAAAGTATTTCGGGGTGATTTTACATACGTTTTGACGCAATCCACAACCTCATCCTGATTTGTAACTAAATGAATTTAATTCAATTTAAGACTAAATGAGCCAACTTTTTTGTGTTCTAACATTTGGTGGCCATGCAAAAACAGAGCCTATATTTCAGGAGCCAAGGCGAACAATTTGTTCATCCAAGAGGTATATTTTTGTTTAAGTCGTCGTTGAAAAATCCACGGTAATATGAAGCATTAGGGTCAAACTCAGAATAGTCGTGCTTGGTACAAAATATTGGACAACATAGTAAAAAATATTTTAACTTCATCTCCTTTATTTGGTGAAGTGCAGTACTATTCTGCATTAAACGTTAAAAACGTCTTTCAACAAATTACCACTTCTTAAACGTGGCTATTGGTGATTGGTTGTTTTGTTAGCATTTGCTCAATCAAAGTCAACACCACACTAGGAACAAGTTCTGTCTCCTCTTCTCCCAAGGAATTCAACAGAGCTATAACCCCATAAGGTTGCTTTGAAACCACTGGCTGACTTCACTACTAGCTATTATCCTGGAGATTCTCTTGGAGGATTCACTTTTGAGATCTATCTCCTCCCCCTCAAAATTAAATTTGATGCGCCCCTGCTGAAATCAAGTAAGACGGGATCAAATTGGCTTAGCCAATCCATTCTAAGCACCATATCAATGTCCCCAAGTCTAATTATTCTTTGTTGGTATTGGAACTCCATTCCTTGCATAGTCCAAACAAGTAGGTTAAATATAGTTGTGCTCATCAGTTTTTCACCATTGACTACTATCACTATCACTTGTTTGGTTGTTAGTATCTTACACCTTAGCTCTTGCATCATTTTTTTCATCAAGGAAATTATGTGTACTACCATTATCGATCAATACAGATACCCTCCTCCTCTTGATCTGACCTGGAATCCTGATAGTTTGGGGCCTCAAACTTCCTGTGAGTGCACTGATTGATATCTCCATAATCTCCTTTCCCTCACCCCCTTTGCTTAATTCCCCATCTTCTTCAAGATATTCCCCTCCTGGCTCTTCTTTTTCATTAATCAATATTCTTGCAAATATGCTCAGGAGTATATTTTCCATCACATTTATAGTAAGGTCCAAGGCTCTCTTTTGTTTGGAAGTTTTTGGGAGTAATGGTTCTAAATTTCAAGTGATTGGTTGTATTTTTTTGGACTTGGTCAACAGGGGGATGGTTCCGACTGATGTTTTCAGAAGTCTTATGGGAAGAGTAAGGCCACTTGGGTTGGGAAAATAATTTAAGTATTTTGGCAGGCTTGTTCATGGTTTTTATAGTGTTTTCTTGCAGCAGGGCCATCTCAAATGCTTTAACTAAGGTGAAGGGTTTGATAACCTCGACCATTGATTTAATTTCCTCTTTCAATTCATTGGTAAATATGGATATATAGTAAGACTCGGGTAAATGGGGTAGGGATATCATTACCTGGGATTTCAGCTCTTCAAATTGCTTTTGATATTCCATAATGGACCCCTTTTCCCTCAACTTACTGAATACTTCTATCACTTCCTCGGCAATGTCTTCAGCAAATCGTCTACAAATCTCACTTGAAAACATGTCCCGATCAACATTGGGATGGTTGAAGATGAAGCCATGAAACCATATGTACGTTATTTCCCTTCAAATACATCTCAGCTATTCCTACCCTCATTTCATCAGCTACTTGATGTATCTGGAAATGTTTTCGGGCTTTCCTCAGCCATAATCTAGGGCCTTTTCCTTCAAAATAAGGAAAAGCTATGTCCTTGTTTCATTCCCATTTTTTTTCTCTTCCTTTCAACCACATATTCTTCAATAAAATAATATTACACGTAAATTTAATTTTTTTTTTCTTATTTTTAACCACACATTTTTTGTCAATCTACTATTCAAAAAGCATCACATGAGGTGGGTCCCATTTCCCATTCATCCTAGCCTCTCTAGCTCCACTAGTGTTTCCAAAGTGATGGCCACCTTCAATAGGACTACCACTACTGATTTGAGATGGAGTACCATAACCTACAACTTGTTTCTCCTCGTGGTATGCCTTACTCTCAATCATCTTACCCATCAAAGACACCATGGATTCATATTTACTGTTCACTTCCCCCATCAATTGCTCCATCTTGTCCAGCTTAGTGCTGATCACCTTCAACTTTTCCTCCCAAGATTCTTCATTTGATTTATTCCTAGTTTCAGCCATACCCACATCGCGTTGCTCCTCTGATACCAAATGTAATGGTTGAGCTTGAATCTCAACCCAAAAAACCAACAATTCCAGCAACAATAACACAGAAATTGAAAAGGAAATTCAGCACCCATTATATTAATTGCAACAACCAAGTCGATTACAACAACTAATAAGAAATTAAAGGAGATAAGAAACAGATAAGAAGAAGAAAGAGTCTAGAGAGAGAGAGGGATTTTTTTCACAATAATCATTCTTCCTCTTTTTCTCCTCTACCTGATGGTTACAATAGAAAGTTAAAAGTGTAAAAGGGAAACTGGAAACTAAAGAAACCGAGTTTAGCTTTCACAATATTTGATTTTAATCCAAGAGGACACCGTTTCCCCAATTTAGTTTTAGGTAAAACAGTTGGCTGCATTTCCTTCTTCCTCTATTTGTCTTGCTCTGGTCTTCCTCTTTCCTTTCTTTTCCACTTCAGTTGGCCTCCTTGCTTCACTGTTTTACAACAATTGACCATTGCCATTAATTGATTTATGAGATTTGCCAGTATTTGAGAAATAACGAACCACTTCCACAGGTCTGGAGAGCATTCATAGAGAAATCAGATGTCAAAGTAGATATTTCAAGCTGTTGCAGCATTGTTGCAGAGATGGAATTCTAGTGAAGTGACTCTTGCCCACTTGGTCTCAAACTTCATGTGCCATCTCTACGCAATTTGTGTACGATGTGCTGTATTCGTGAGTTTTAATGGTAAACTAGAACATCAGATATAATGGTAAACTCCGAAAGGAAACATTCATGACCCATAAGTTGTGGATAAAATAATCCACTAAATTAAATGATCAATAATACAATAACCACAATTTTGTAATTTCATAAAATTAACAAAAACAATCAAAAAAATCTAAGAATCTCCATTGTTTTCTTCTTCTTTTGACTTGATGTAAAAGTGGAATCAAACCCTCACTTTATCGCCACTTCAATATTGTATTCGGCTGCAACTACCATTTGGATTAAGAATCACAATTCTTATCTCACATCAAATAGGATTGTACATTAACACAAATTGTTTTGTTTCTCCAAATACGTTGGAGAGAATGATTGACTTTGAATGTATTCAATGAAGCACATGTCGGATTGAACTTGCAAGACAATGGTAGAACACAACTACTCTAGGTCGCGGACTTGTGTGTATTACTCAAAGGTTAACTTTGGAATTTATCAATGAAGCATCATCTTCGTCCGTTCTTTGCAGATGGTAGCTACTCAATTTTGTTGAATATGAACGGTTGAGAAATTATTTTTCCAAAGCGTATTCTTGTCTTGATTAATTACCTTAGATAAGGAAAGATAATTTTAATTTAACAAATTCTTTTATTTTTTTCTAAACAAATTTAAAAATTTCTAGAAAGATATCAAATTTATTCTACACAAGCTCTATATGTATAACAAGAAATTAGATTCTGTTTTTGTAAGGAAAAACAATAAAATTCACATCTCAAATATTCTGGGTGGATTTGTACCTTCTCAGTCAATCAGGACTAACTATTGGAAAAAATTGTAACTTTTTTTCTCAAGGTTTTGACAAGTTATTTTCCAATGTATAACAATTAAAAATCAACAAGTATATTAAAGAAGTCAATAAATAAAATTTGTAAGAATATGATATATTTTTCCAACACTATGGACCTCTAAATTGGACACTATCTGCTAACGAGACCATGAAATATTCATTGCAGTGGTTGCTTCATTTAGTTTGGGGTTTTTTCAGGTGTATGGACCGCACTGGCTTGGGTAGTAGCAAAACGGATTTAGGTTGAAAGAAGAAAGATGGTGGAACAGCACATATCTGGAGCAATTAGAATTTTATGAACATGGTATGGCAAGCATTTAAGACCCTGGCGGTGGATTGTTTCATGGATATGACCAGTAGATCAATCTTCTTCATGCTTTGGATGGAACTTATGGGTTTGGATATTAACTTCAGCGAAGGTGTTTACGTAGATAGCATGTGAGCTGTCTTGAATCCTGAAATGGTAGAGATAGAGAAAGGTGGATGCGTGGGGCGAGAAGCATTGCTGTTTGGACACATCTACGAGGGCGAAGGAGGGAAACTAAGGGGGCGTTCTCTTTGTGTTTCAGTTTTGTATTTTGAGTTTTGAATTCGTTTTGTATTTTGTGTTTTGAGTGTTTGTTTTGAAATTTTTGAAAATGCGTTCT
>CAIGRT010149509.1:0-14591 GCA_903798405.1 Fraxinus platypoda | reverse complement strand
TTTTTATCAAAATTTAGTGTTCGTTTGACTTTGTTTTACATAAAAATGGTCCAGTAAAATGAAATTTTTTTTTACAATTGGTTATGAAATTTGTTTCCATCACCAAAAAAATAAAAATAAAAAAAAAAGGTGGAATCAGATTTTCCACCAAAAATGTGGGAAATCTAATTCCACAAATTTAAGGAAAAGAGGCGCGTTGATCAATTGGGTGGAAACCAAGTTCCCAAGAAAATAAAAGCCATCAAACACTACATTTCTTGGAAAATGGATTGTGTATCAAACACGACCTTGATGGTCTTTAATGCTTGTTCTTGCTCCATTGAAATTCCATACTTATTCATTTGCATATTACCCTTCCAAAAGGGCTCTGCTCTAGAAATTGAATGTTGTAACCTAATCGACATGTTAGATAGTGAGATTCAGTTAATACTCGACCGTACAAGGAAAAGTATATTAAAATAAAATTATTTTTGTATACCTGTAAATTATGTCTTAAAACACACATTTAATGCATAAAAATGTGTGGTGGGAAAGAGGGCTAATGTGGTCTAAAACGTAAGAGAATTAGTGGGGTAGTAAAGATACCCGTTGACTCACTTTTTGCAAAGATGACGTGGACAACAGATGTCGGCCCACTCGCGTCCATATAAGCAAGTTCCAACACTTTTTGATCAAAAACTTGGTTGGACAGATCACTATATATGAACGTGGAAGAGGCTCTAACATGCAAGAAAAAAATGTTCAAACATTGGCGACATGATTGTCTGTGATTGCATATTAATCATCAACTATTAACAACTCAATTAAAGTAAGATGATCTAAAATTAAGTAAACAAGAATAAACTAGAGAATATTGACAATGACTTTTAAGTATAAAGAGTTGCATTAGATTTATATGTTACAAAAGTTGCTATCTATAAAATTCAGCCGAAGTGGTAACTGTTAGATAAGAACCACGTGGCCTCATCTCCGAAGTCGAAGCATCACATCATTAGCCTGCCATGCATTTAATAAATTGACAATGGGCCAGCCACCCTATGTCCTGGCTGATAGACATGACATTTATTATTACAAACGTTACATCAATCATTCCTAAAGATTGACTGCATATCCTTTGACAGCCAGTAAGGGGTTTCGGCTAAAGAGAGCTTTGGAATGGATGTCTTCGGTATGGAAAGCTTCGGAATGGAGAGCTTTAGAGTCTTTTCTTTGACTCTTTCATTTGCCACTCTAACCAATCGGGGACTTCGTTGACTTTGTCAACTTGATTTATATCTCCACGTAGACTACTACGTAAACTTAGTTTGGAGCTTTGGTGGCGAGGCGTAACAACAGTCCCTCAAGTCTCTACATGATTATTCATATAATGCATGAACTTCTCTTATCAAAATTTCTGTTAGGGTGGTTATTTTCTTGTAATGGTTAGTTTTACAATCACACAATAGTCACCCAAGTCTAAATGTAAATATTTAATTTATAATTATAATTTGAAAGTAGAATGACGAAATTTAGGATTTGATCAAAGTATTTAAGGTGAGTGTTGTCTAGAACTTTGAAACAGGGAAAACCTTCGCCTTGTGAGTTACTGAAATTTTAAAGAAGGAGCTGAAGTTCTTGTTGTTCGAAGCAGTGTACTCCGAATTTGCTTATTTTTTGAAAAAGGTTGGGAAGGGTCAACTGAGGTTCATTTAGCCGAGACTGTTTGCCCGAAGAAATGATTTAGAGCAGCCGAGGCCCTTGCAGGAGCTATTGACGTTGGAGCTGAAGTGGGTGCTTCTGCCGTTTGCTAAGACTGTAATGTATTGTCTCTGAAGAGGAATGTTTTTTTAAACTTTAGGAAAACAAGACGTTCTTAATTATTGTACCCAAATGATTTGTTCACATATACGTTTGCAAGAAAAGACAGCTGAAACGGTTCAACTTTCCATACACGCAACGGTCACCATATTTAATGAGTAATGATGATTGGCATATGCATGATTTTTGATAGGCAGACGCATATGCGCTCGTAGATCAGACACTCTAATCTAAACTGTAAAATATGAAACAACAGTCGTTATGGTTGGCTCAGATTGAATCTCAAATGAATGGTTGAATTGTTAGAATTTAAATCCAATGGTTGAGGTTGACAACCCTTGCCTATAAAAGGCTATGATTTTGTGAAAAATCATTCTTTACTTTGGCAAAAAGAAGAAATCAAACTCCCAAAACTCTTGAGCCTTCTATGATTTTGCTTGCAGTCATCGATTTTTTCGACTATTTTTAAGGAATTCTGTGACTTGTGTTGTATTTGAATTTTGTAAGTATCTCTCGACAAATATTCTCTTTCGTTTTTAATTTCATGTCTTCTTCATCTTCTGATGGGGGAGACTAACATTAGGGCAGTAGCTTTTGAGATGGGAGTTACTATACCCAACAATGTCGACTTTGTCCATGCCTTTGGACTGGTCAAAGTGTCTTGCCCATGAGAGAGGGTCATCTAGATTATGGTGCGGGCTAGGGGGCAACTAAGATCCCTTTAAAGGTAACTTCTGTCAACCTGGTAGATATTAGGAAGAAGTATTGCATACCCTATGCAATAGAGTTGTTAGCACCATCTCCTGATGAGCGAGCCTGTTTTCCAAAGTAGGAGTGCGTGGTTGTTAGTGAGTTTCTTCTGAATGGGAGACTTCATCTGTCCCTTCATCCTTTCTTTAGAGTTGTCCTTAGGTTGTATGGGATAGCACCTACCCAACTCGCTCCTAATGCTTGGGCCCAGCTAGTGGGGACCTATTTCCTATAGAATGAGACCTCTCTTTGGCGAGGACATACCTCTCCATGTCTTTCAATCCATTTTCCAGCCTAAGGTTTTAGGAAAAGGGAACTCCAAGTTGATACTCCATGTGTCCTTGGGAACACACTCTCCATTCATCATAGGCCTTCCTTCCTCTATCAAAGGATGAAGGAGACTTGGTTTTTGGTGAGGAAGCAGTGGCAGACATGTAAGGGTCACAGGGTCCCTCACGTGAAAGTTCCAACCACCTACTCCGAAGCTCATGAGTGTCTCACTGTTAGCTATCTTTGTCTTGTAATTGGCTTGATTCTGAATTTTATATATGTTGCAGGATCGGTTGATCACTTTGAGTTAACCTAGGCGGAGTTGGGTATTGTAGAAGACATCTACATTTATCCTCTATCTCGGGAGTTTGAACGGCTAATCGTTGCTCGTCGATTTTTTGAGGAGTTCTAACTGATGGCCTGAAGAGTTAACACTGACAAATTCTCCTTAGTGCTTGTAGAGTGCATTCATACTAATCATGTTTTCCTTTTGTTCGCAAAAAATTTGAAAAGATGAAGTACCCACCCCTAGACATAGCTTTCATCCTAGCCATAACCTCCATGGCTGGGAAGATAGGGTTCAAGCTCTTATTGCTGCTGTTGCCAAGCAGGTGATGGACAAAGTGGAGAAGGTCAGCAAGGGAGCTTCTGAACGTGAAGGTGATGGACAACCTCCTCCAAAGAACAAGAAGAAGAATAAAGTGGAAGACGTTCCTAAGAAAAAAATTTCATTCTCTTCTACCGGGGAGGGAGGATCAATTGTCATCTGCCCCCTTAATTCGAAGTCCCAGCAGGGGAGAAATTGATGGTAGTATCTATTGTTGCAGTGAAGGGAGGACAGAAGAGGTCATCTTCAGTAGAGCCTTCGAGGCAAGAGTCTTCAAAGAAATTGAGGGTGTCGAGTGACACTTCAACTGCTTCGGACTTGGTACCTCCCCGGACGAAGTTTTCCTTATCGAAGAGGAGCGATGAACTGGCTTCGGAGGTACTATCTATGCTACTTCCAGAAGTGTAAACAGTTACTGCCACATTACATAAGTACTGGACGAATACATGGAAGACCTTCGTCGAGTCCAGTGATTTGACTGATATTTTTGCTACAATGGTGAGCTAAACAGAGAAGGCGTTTGGAATCGCCATAGTGTCTAAAGTCCTCTTTAAAAACCTTCAAAAGAAAAATAAAGAGTTCTTGAATAAAACCTCCATGGCCGAGGAAGCATCGAAGAAAATCATGGTTAATGCTAAGGCCATTAAAAAGCAGCAATTTGAGAAGTCCATGAACTCACCTCTACCTTAGCAGAGATTGAGAATTTAAAGAAAAAAGTCAACTTGTCCCAAAGTGAAATGGTTTCTATGACTAAGTAACTGGAGATTCCTGATGCACATCAGAAATTCGCTGCCGATGCCTTGAAGAGGTCGAATAAAGAGAATGTTGCGTTGAAGCACTGGGTGGGGAAGCTCAACTTCAAAGTTGTTGGCGCTGACAAAGATGTTGTGAAGCAGTATATAGCCACGTTTCACTTAATTGTGGAGTATCAGAGCTTCGCCAGATATTATAGGAAGTTTGCTTATACCGAGGTGGTGGAATAGATTAAGGTGTACTCAACTTTCAACACCACCGAGTTGAGGTCGAGATTCTTGGAGAAGGAAGATCAAGAAGAACCTCGGACTTTGGCGAAGAGTAGCCATGTTATCGAAATTGAAGATGAGGTTGGAGAGAATAACGAAACCTTTGAAGCAATAGGCCCTAATATCTCCTTTGCTAGTGCTTATCCCACTCCTCCTCCTGTTTAGCTTGTTAGGCTTTGCATTTTCTCATTTTTTTCAATGTAAATGGCTTTGACCCCCACGTAATGAATTTAAATGAATGAAAATTTATTTCCTATGTTTGTGTTACTTTATTGAATTTCGTTTATATTATTGCCTTTCAACGTGCTTCAACGTTTATTAAGACTCCTTCTAATCAATTTATACAAATGTTAGAAGTTCACGTACTTTTTGACTTTATATGTCCTCAGCGTATGGTTGGATGGTTAATCCATGATGATGCTTCTCCTACGATTTTTGTCACTATGAGGCATGTGATATCCACTTCGGTGAATAAGGAAGTGGTCCCCTTTGGGGATCAAGCTCTTTGTCAAAGTACCCATGCTTCCGTGTCTGGTGGACGGTCTATCAAGTAGAGTCTTCTCCCAAGACTTTTGTCACTGGGACGCACTTTTCTTTTAAGAAGAATTTAATTAGGCTATTTTCAATTAATTAAACAAAGTGTACATAGATTGATAGTTTTTACACGTCTCTATTGATGGTACTTTTTTAAATGTTCTGCATTCCAAGGATGGTGCTAAATCTTTCCATCCAAATCTTCGATCCTTTCAGTTCTAGGTCAAAGCTCTTCTTTGATACGGTAGGGACTCTCCCAGTTGGGACCAAGAATCCATATTCCTTACTCTTTAGATGAGAGGAATACCCTTCGTAAGACAAGATCGTTTACACGAAATAACTTTTTCTTGACTTTAGAATTGTCATTTTTCGTTGGTAGGCAGCTAATTTTATTGGGAATCATTCATCATTTTATCAAGTAAATCGAGTTCGCACCTTCTTAACTTGTCGTTGGATATTTCATTGAACCATAAGTGACGACAAGATGGTAGACCTATTTCGATTGGACTCATAACCTCTGCTCCATAAGCCATGAAGAAAGAATTTCTCCCGTTGAGGATGGTGGAGGTGGAGAAGTGTTTTTTTTTATTCCGAGTTCCTTGCATAAGTCTCTGACTCTCTTGTTATCAAACTGTCATCCATCGCCGGATACAATTGAGTGATGGATGGCAAACCTGTAAAATAATATTTTTCTACAAGAATTTGGAAGTGTTTGTTTCGATTATTTTAGCTAGGGGCTCAGCTTCCACCCCCTTAGTGAAATAGTCAACGTCGACGATAGCAAAGCTTGCGCTGCATTTTTCCTTAGGTAAGGATCCTATGAGGTCAATTCCCCACATGGAAAACTACCAAAGACTAGAGACGACACTTAGCTCATGGGAAGGTTGTCTTTGTATTATCGCGAAGCGCTAATACTTGCCACATCTTTTCACAAATTGCAGTGCATCCATTTTCAATGTAGGCAATATTACCCTTACCTCAGCACCTTTTGTGCCATAGCCCATCCTCATATATGGTTGCCACAAACCCCTTCATGAATTTCTTGGAGTACGTAGGTGGCCTGCTAGCCACTTGAGCACCGGAGAAGGGGTAGAAAGAAACCCCTTTTATACAGTATTTTATCTTGAAAGACGAAATGTGTTGCTCGTCTTTTAAGCTTTTGTGCTTCCTCTTTGTCAATGGATAAGGCCTAATCCTTGAGGAATGTTATGATGGGCTTCATCCATGAAGGAGTGTCTTCGACCCACATCATTTCTTCACTTTTAGAAGTGGAAGGTCTAGGGAGGTGCTCTATAGGTATACAGCACTTGAGCACCGGAGAAGGGGTAGAAAGAAACCCCTTTTATACAGTATTTCATCTTGAAAGATGAAATGTGTTGCTCATCTTTTAAGCTTTTGTGATTCATCTTTGTCAATAGATAAGGTCTAATCCTTGAGGAATGCTATGATGGGCTTCATCCATAAAGGAGTGTCTTTGACCCACATCATTTCTTCACTTTTAGAAGTGAAAGGTCTAGGGAGGTGCTCTATATGTATACAGTAAGTAATTCGAAATCTCTACTACTTGTTAACTTCGAAAGAGTGTCGACATGAACATTTTCTATGTGTGGGAATTGTACCAACTCGAACTATGCAAATGACTGAAGATATTTCATCACCAACTTCATATATATAGAAGTGCTCGTCTCTGGTCGAAAAAAAACCATTAACCTGATTCACTACCAACTGGAAGTCATTGCTGACAATTAGTCTATTTATTTGCATCTCCCTGGCCAATCTGAGGCCAGCTAGAAGGGCCTCGTATTCTGCTTCATTGTTGGTAGCTTTGAATTTGAACTTCATTGCACAATTAAGCTTATTTCCTTCTGGGTGTCTAAGATCACTCATGCCTAGTGCCTATGTCTCCAGAAGAACCGTCAACAAATAGGTTACAGGTGGGAGGTTCGACGGGTTCCATTTCTGGAATGTGGGCGAACTCTACTACAAAGTCTGTTAGGACTTGGCCTTTGATGGCAGTTATCATCTTAAAAATAATGTCAATTTCACTGCGTTCTACGACCCACTTCATCATCCTTCTAGAAGCGTTAGATTTCTGGAGCACTTGTTTGAGTAGGAAGTTTGTTAGCACTTGAACGGTATCGGCCTAGAAGTATGGCCTCAACTTCCTGGAGAAAATTACCAAGGAGAGGTCCAACTTCTCCATGTCTGGGTAGCTGGTCTCTGCCGCCAAAAGCGCTTTACTTATATAATAAATAAGCATTTGGTGATTACATTCCTTTCTCACAAGTATCGTACTGATGGCATCGGTAGTCACGCCAAGTATAGTTGCAAGGGCTCGTCAAACTTAGGTTTGGAGAGGAAGGAAGCCTGTCCCAAGTGATTCTTCAACCCTTGCAAGGTTATTTCGCACTCCTCCGCCCACTGTAACTATTTTCCTCATGTCTGAACCTTGAAGAAGGAAAAGTATTTTATCAATTGCCTTTGAGACGAAGCGGTTAAAGGCTGCTACGCGCCCAGTAAAGCTTTGTACCTCTTTAGGTTTTTGAGGCGACTTCATTTCAATTAGGGCTTTAATCTTTTCATGATTAGCCTCTATACCCCTTTGGTTGACCATGTAGCTCAAGAATTTTCCCGAAGCAACTCTGAACATGTATTTGAGGGGGTTCGGCCTCATTTTGTACCTTCTTAATATACGTAAAGCTTTGTCGATGTGCTTCACATGATCCTTTGTTTTCAGGCTCTTCACCAGCATATCATTTACATTACCTCCATTGTCTTACCAATAAGGTTGGCGAACATGCTATTGATGAGTCTCTGTTATGTGACCTAGACATTTTTCAACCCAAAGGTCATCACTTTGTAATAGTGGAGACTTCTGTCTGTTATGAAGGACGTATGCTCTTCGTCAACTGGGTACATGGAAATCTGGTTCTCTGATGAAAGGATTGTCAATCGACTTTTTCACTTTATCCTTCAGGGCCTCATACCTTTCTGAGTTGAAGACCTTTATTTTCTGTCGATGCGGGGCAACTTTAGGCTCAATCTTTAGGTGATGACAACTAACTTTCTTCAATGCCAACCATTTCTTCATGCCTCCTGGCAAAGACAAGATATCTAAGTTTTCACATAAGAAGCGTTTCAGCTTCTCCTTAGCCTCCGTTGGCAGATTTTTTCCGACCTGCAAGGATTTGGAGGGGTCTTGGGGATCTACTGGAAAACTTTCCAACTCTTCAATTGGGGTTGTTCGAGGTTCACAATCAATGATGTGAGGACCCAGTTCGTCAAACTTAGCCGCTTTTTAAACAGCTTTCCCTTCTTCAGGTGCGCTTAATATTTCAAAGACAGTCTCTTCTTCAAAAGCATCTACCACTATGACTTATTTTCCTTGTTCAGGGGTGTCGTTCATATTAATGTCTATCAGAAGTACACTGAAGTCCCTAGGTTTTTCTTTCCTAAGGGAGTTCAGATTGTCGATGGGGACAGCTTTAAGATCAATCTTTAGGTAATGTCAACTAACTCTTGGGTCAATGTCAACCATGTCCTCATGCCTCCAGCAAAGACATCCAAGTTTTCACATAAAACGCGTTTCAACTTCTCATTAGCTTCCATTGGCAGATCTTTTCCGACCTACAAAGATTTGGAGGGGACCTGGGGATCTGTTGGAAAACTTTCCAATTCCTCAACTGGGTTGTTTGAGGTTTGAAATCAATGACTCGATGATCCAATTCATCAAACTTAGCCGAAACTAACAACTCCTTTAATGTTGGTCTTCCTAGTACCCCATGGTAGATGGACTAGTTGTCTACTACCAAAAATTCCATAAAATGATGAACAGTCAATGGTGTCGTTCCCATTTCCATCGTCGAAGTGATTTTTCCTCTTGGAATGATGTTGTCACCAGTGAAACCGTACAAGGGAAAGTTCATAGGGGTCAACTCGTAGTCTACCTCCATTTTATCAAAGGTCGCTCCAAATATAATATTGATCGAGCTGCTATTATCCACTAGTATTCTTTTAAGGTCATTTCGTACGACAACGGCCTTCAGTACCAAGGCATCACAATGTGGGTATTGCAGGTCAGCCACACCGTCTTGTGTGAAAGTAATGGGTTGCACTCTCCATTTCAGTTGAGGGTCGACTATTTTTTACTATAAAGCTTGCCATTTGGAGATCTCTGACCTCTCTTACATAGTTCATTTGTGCATTTCTGGTTTCCCCAACATACGAGCCTCCAAAAATTATGTCTATCTCTTGAATGGGCTCGTGGGCGGTATTAGCTGGGGGCTTCTCCTTTACCTTTGACCATCCTTATGCCTTTCTCCATCATTTTCCTGCATTCGAGGAGCGTTAACTCAACAACGAACTCTTGCCTCAACTCTTCTAGGTTATCAATCCTGTTTGAAAAGAGACGTTTCTCCTCGTGGGCGTTTGGTCCTCCTTTAATTATCAGGTTGGGGAAGTAAGACAATATCCCTCCAGTCAGTCGTGCTATGGTTGTAGGAGTGGTGGTAGGTATAGTAGAGGGGTGCTTCATCTCTATTTCTACGATTTTATTTCGTGTGAAAAAAAATTATTTTTATACGTACTCGTGTAAATTAGATAGCTTTGTATGCTATGATGAATATATTTGAAATCATGTATTAGTTTATGAATTGTGGATGAATCATGTGCATGAGTTTAATTTTCTACTTATCCATGTGAAGCATGACAATATTATGCACAATAATTAAGTATAGCATCGTATAGAAACATGAAGATTCACATGCATAGGCAAATAGATGACTTAGGTGCTTAATCCTTTAACACATGATTCACAACATCTTTAACCTTATACGTAATAATTTGGGGCGTTCTAATCGGTGAAAGAAATGATTTAAGATTGGGGTGATTCCATGCATGTAAAAAAGATTTATGTGGAGTGTATTTGACTTTCTAGTATAAGCTTAGTGATGACCAAATGCTATGGATCTATCCCATATAAATTTTGTTTTTCTTTTATAGAAAATAAGCATTGCACTTATTGAGCTTATACTTCACCCCAGTACCTTTTTGACTTGAGTTAATAAGTCTGTAATGGTATCTTGAACCCGGTACCCTTTGGTATTTATAAGCCGGGAAGTTATCGACTAAAAGCTCGTTGCATGGGTCAAGAAGAGAAAAATAGATGAGGTCAATCTTGGGCTAAAAATAAATCATCAAAAAGGGGAAAAACTTTATGAAATGTGCAAATGAGAATTCATTTTTAGAGGCCTAGATAATTA
This sequence comes from Fraxinus platypoda, assembly GCA_903798405.1. NCBI lineage: Eukaryota > Viridiplantae > Streptophyta > Magnoliopsida > Lamiales > Oleaceae > Fraxinus > Fraxinus platypoda. The sequence goes on along the minus strand of CAIGRT010149509.1, from coordinate 4,350 downwards.
GTGGGTTTGAATCACTTAGTATAAACTAATTTGTTATAGCACTCATAAATTAGGAATCATCACATGAATAAATTGTTGAATTGTTGATTGAATTAAACCAAATTAGAGTGGTGTAAGGAATTGATAAGTGAAACCAACCTTTAGAATTATACATTGGGGAGAGAATGAAAGAAACAAGTTTGGGGAATGTGTGAATCCTATGAGCGTAGAAAGGATAACATTGACTACAGAGGGTTGGAATGTGAATTAACTTGTGAGTGTACAGCGTTATATGTGATCTTCACACAAATACACTCGTTTTGCATTGGATAAGTGGAAGTTTGACTCTTGTATTATGATTTAGAAGCTGGTCATGAATATGATGTAATTTTCTCGATACTGAGCCAAAGGACAAGCTATCTGACTAAGTTTTATTTGTATGATTCTTAGTTTTTTTTCTTTTTCTTTGTGTTTGCTCGAGGATTAGTAAACTATTAAGTTTGGGGGTATTTGACTAATGTGTTTTACTCACGAGTTGTATTCCATTTTTAACTTGATTACTAGATCTTATAAGTTTTGAACGTTTTTAATATGTTTGTTAGTGTTGTTTTGTAGAAATTGTGAGATGATGCAAATCATGGAGCGAAAAGAGGAAAACAAAGCTATTGGCATAGATCAAAGAAAAAAGAAGAATGAAATGGGCAAAAGAGTAAAATTACGCAATCAAGGGAAGCAAGAGTGGCACCTCAGTGCCACAATTGAGTGTCTAGGCGCCACAAATGTACGGTGACTGAGGTGTGGCGCCGAAGCACCATAGAAACACGGTAGAAACAGAAGTGTGGCACCGTCAGGTACTGCGGCGCCATCACACATACTAATGTGACAATGCGGCTCCACATCTCAAGCGTTGCAGCACCACCTGAGGAAGGAAGATAATTTTTTTTTTTGGTCCCAATTTTGAACCCACAAGGAACCCTACATTCATACAAACGTGGAAAGAGTATAAAGAGAAGTTATTGGCATTTTTAAAGGGTTCCACACAATAAGGAAAAAAAGAATGTAACTAAAGATTGAAGGGCACAAATCAAGGGAGAAAAACATCTTCAAAACTCAAGATTCGAAGTATTGATTGGAAGATGAAGGAGATCTTGGTGCAATATTAATCATTTTTTCTACATCTTTATTCAAAATCCGATAATGTATTCAGGGCAAAACTTCTTGTTTTTCTTCTTCCATTCGTATGAGTAGCCAAATTTCATATTCTAGCGAACAATTTAATCTACTTGAGACATTTTTTTCTTTTATTCAAGATTCTTGTTATTTTATCATATATGTGTTGAGTTTGCTATGAGTTTAATTCATTAAATTACTTGATCACTAATTTGATAATTTTTGTGAATCTTTTACGAATCGAGAGGTGAGTTTGAGATTTAGACCATATGGTAAAATATGGTAAATTAGTACAACGTGTAGAAATACCTATACTAACTATTGCGATCATTATATGAATTCTTAGAACCAATATTTCGTTTAACCAAGATTGATTCGCATAGAGATATGTGATTGAATTAGTTAAATAGACTCAATCAGAACTCAAGATGTGTAAATTGAATACAATAGAAGAATTCGATCGAACACTACATTAGATTGTTGAATCTTGAATTAAGACTTAAAAGGTGAACAATAGATGAAATTGTTTTACCCTAATATCCGTTCTTTATTTGAATTCTCAATCGATCTTTGTGTGCATCCACTTATTTTCAATTAGTTAGATTAGAAATCACAATAAATCACGACTCTTTGTTTGTTCTCGTCAAATAGTAGTTAAACATAGTATATTGAGCATTATAGTATTGTTCTCGTGAGAGCAGTAATCTGGACTTAAAGGTTCACTATATTACTTTTTACAATATCGTACACTTGTGATATAAAAATGCAACAAATACTAAGCCCTTGTTTGATCCACATTATTTTCAAAAGACATTTTTTTTTTTTTTCAACCATACATTCTTCAATAAAATAATATTACACACAAATCTAATTTTTTTTCTTATGTTTTAGAGTAATGCTATTTAACCCTACTAGGGTTGCAACCACAATTTAGGTGGCATTGATGTGGCATTAAATGATAAGTGAAATTAAATTACTCACTTAATTTCACATTTCATTTGGCATATCATTAAACGCCATCTAAACTCAGGTTAAAACCCCAGTGGGATTACATATCATTATTCTATTTTTTAACCACGGATTCTCCATCATTCTACTATTTTAAAATTCATTCTTCCAATAAAATGGGGCTCAAACAAGCTCTAAGCGTGAGCTTTTATAATGAAAGAGGTGAAGAGGTTATCGTTGGATGGATGACAAGTGGCTTTATCTTAATGCCTGATGCACCATCCTCATGGACGTCACCTCTATAGTAAGCCCTTTTTTGAGCTCAATTTTTATGTAAAAATGAGTTTTTTAATAGTGATTTTTTTGGAGAATGCGTGGTTAAAAAGTAAGAATTTTTTTTAAAATTTTCATACAAATTATTTTATTGGTAGAATTTGTAGTTGAAAATAAGTATGAAAAAAACAAGTTATTGGATAATGGGGCTCAAACANAAAACAAGTTATTGGATAATGGGGCTCAAACATCGGCTTAGGTTGAAACACCATTAAATGGTTCTAAAAGTGACCACCTTATAGACTAGGTCTAACATGTGAAAATTAGAGTGACAAATTGGTTGAGAGACGTCTTCCATATAGAGATTAGAAATCAATCAATTATACAGAATATCTCGTACGAAGGATCTCTTGGATGATGCGAAGCTATAGAAAATGCCTTATGTATCAAGGTTTATTGTTTCAAAAATAGGTTGTATCAAATCGTAGCTTCTTGCTTTGGCCATAGAGGTTCGACCTATGCATACTACAAGAATTTGGGACTCGTTTGTACTTCTTTTAATAAAATGAGTAGGATTGTAATTAATTCTTAATTTTCTTCATCTTTTCTTTCTATTTTATTTGAAGAGGGGTATATTCATCATTTAACTAGGTTTTATTTAGAAAATAGAAAGTATTGTATTCCGCAAAGTTTGGGCCATTTAGGGGTATCCTCCCAAAATGAAAGGATATAGGGTATTTCACAGTATAGGCAAGCGCTAATTACCATGAATAACATCTAAGCTATGTTTATCTAAAGGGTAACTGGCGTAAAACTCCACCGACCTTTATCTCTATTGCAAAAGATCCTTCTATCCATTAAATTTGACGGAAAATTCCCACTAGATGATCTTTTCTTTACAGAATATAATTTTCCTCTATTTTCTCAATAAAGCAAATTGATATATTGATTCAATCCGAGCTCTATTATTCACTTGCTCATTTAATGAGCATTCTCAATATTATGCCTTGAAGAGGACTCGAACATCTACACTCTTTAGCAGGAGATTTTGAGTCTCACATGTCACCATTTCACCATCACCAAATGATGCACAACCATTTTCCATATTCTATGTTAAATAAAAAGTTGGTCTACAAATCGTCGAAGATATTCAAGAGTAAGGTTTGTACCCATCATTTCTTGTCAATTATCAGATTTATGTATTCACTTTTTATCTTGTACTTTCGTGATCAAAAGATGATAGACAAAAACCTTTGTGGCTAGAGTTGCTATGAAACCTTGTTAACTTTGTGATTAATTAATTGTTCCTTTTTTAATTCAACTTTCTTGTGATGGTTGATTGTTTATTATTCACTTTTTTTCCCGTTTTGATGTTCTATAGGAAGAAACACTTCTATACTTCATGCAGTCTTTTGCGATAATCTATTTTTGTATTTTGTTTTTATCTATTCGCATCTATCATAAATATAGTTGGACGGTAGATAAAATTTTGATTAATTTAGTTAGAGAGAAAGTTAACACATACGAAACATTTAATTGTCAACTTAAATCAAGAATTCATTACAAACGAATAATTGTGGATTAAAGTATGTTTACTATGATGGATTCGAGATTCTAGTGCCTTTTGTGATTTGATTATATTCCAAGATTTTGTTTACTTAATTTAGTAGATAATTACATAAAATTAAAGATCAAGTTCTAGTAATCAATTGTGTTAGTAGCTAATTAAAGTTAATAAGTAAATAATTAGCCATAGAAGGAACGACACCGTATTAACCACTTTATTACTTGTTAATATTTGTCTACTTACGAAAATACATTAGCCAAATCAATTTTGCCTATGTATTTTGTTTCACACCACTTCTGAAAATTATTTTTTCCATTTTGTTGTATATTTTCTATTAAAATTTCTTCATTTTACCCTTGTTTGATGATTATTATGAAGAGAAATTTTAGGAAAATGATGTTTTGAATAGTAAT
>CAIGRT010149483.1:0-13788 GCA_903798405.1 Fraxinus platypoda | reverse complement strand
TTGGAGATGCTTTGAGCACCGAAATTTACATCTAAAAGGATATAGATGTACCGTTGGAGATAGTCTTACACCAAATTTGGTGTAAATATAGTTGCACCAATTAAATTTATTACATCAAATTTGATGTACCAATGGAGATGATCTTACACTGCATATACGTAAATGTACAGTGTGTATATGGTAATTAGGATTGTACTTTTTAACTATATGAATTTTATACATTTTGACAAAATAAATAGAGAAAATATATGCACGTACCATGGTAACTAGTCTGGTATTGGTTAAGTCCCGCACATGAATACACTCAAACATAATTATAAAACTCGGCTCGGCCATATTGCCCACGAGCTCAAGGCTCATTTGGAATGCTAGGCTCGTTCCTCGAGGGCCAAGCTCATCTCGGCCCTCGAGCTCGTGGCATGCCCCTTTATTTTTAGATAGAGCCCCCTCCTTTATCCGAGTTTGGGAACGTCTACTTAAATTTCGAGTAGGCGGAGTTAAAAATTGTACACGAACTTGTTGCGTGTACAATTTTTCAAAAAATAAAAATAAAAAATAGTATTATAGAATAACAAATTTTATTAATGTAGTTAAATTAAATATCACTTACCTAATGACATGGGATTTCGGCATATTTATCTTACAGTCGGAAACGAGAGTCTTGTCAATCATTCACGCACATTAATGTTTCCAAAATATCTTCTTTTAGTCAGCTCCTAACCTCGGACAGAACCCTCTTACCTGCACTAAAAGCAGACTCCGAAACTACAATGCTAATCGGAGGTATTAATCGGTCATTTGCAATCGCATAAACCACAGGTCATCGTCGTTCATACTTTCGCCAGAAGTTAATTACTTCTTCTGAACTTTTTTTTAATTGATGCATTACTATGCATATTATGATTAAAGTAATCTAGTAATTCAGCAGGCAATACATTTGGACTTGCGTCCGATATCTGCTTACATGTGGTAGATGCTAGAAGAACATATTGCATCATATCTATATGTATTAATGCCTTTAAATAAATTTAATATTTCAATATCGTCTTCTTCAATATTAGCGGGAGTAGTAGGTGCAAAAGGTGCCCGACTAATATTTACACATTTGTTTTACATAAGTCATACATTTCACATAAAGTTTGTTCTAAATTTCTATAAGTGATATATGTGTTAAAAGTTAAAGATTTTGAAATTTGATCAATTATATATTTAGTACCTGATAAATTGTATCGGAGGTCCATGATGCATGCTATAGAAAATAACATATGCAAGTCTTTCCAATATTTTCTAAACTTTAATTCTATAGAATATATAATTTCACTAAATCGTGGTTATTTTTGTATTTATGAAAGGCCCTTGCAATGATATAAAGACGTTAAAGCATCATACAACTAGTGGGATAATACACTCCAGATAAAATATTTATAAAGTCATAAAAAATTGTCAAAGTATTTTTAATTTTAAAGCTTAAAGTCAATCAGATTCATTCAAAATAGTGTCATCATAGTTTCTAATCTGCCTATTGTTATAAAATTCGGTTATTAAATGTCAAAATCATGTGCATGATTTTAATAATAAGTTAGTGTGGTTCCATCTATGTCCTACGTCACTAACAAATATTTTCGTATTCGTCATCCCAAATTCGGCACAAAATTTCTCGAAATTTTGTTTTCTACTAGGTGAAATCGTGATATATATTAGTTCGCATCTCTAATTCTTTTAATTTCATACTTAATATGTTTCAAATTATCTTACACAATTGAATTAAAAATATGACACACACAACGAATATGAAATAAATAATCACCGAAATCGAGCTGGAGTATCCTACACAATTTATCGATAACTGCTTATCAACACTAGTATTGTCAAATGTTAAATAACGATTTTTACTCTCGCAATGATATTCTCTAATAGTGCTCATAATAGTGTTGAATATATTGTTAGCACTCTCAGGAAATTCAATTGTTTTAAAAGCATTAATTTTTTTTTAATGCGTACATCAAAGTGGGTCTATTGTCTTTTAGGATAGATTGGATTTCGTAACTCCACAAGTAGCACCTCAATCACATAAGAACCAACAAACATAACTTCTCCTTTTATTATTGAAGTATTTAATTCCACATGTAGAATGCTTATTTGGTATGAATTGATCTACTTGTATTAGAATTGAACCTTACTATGTAGACCCTTAATCAAAACGTTATTGCACATGGCACTTGACTAAAATATTATCATACAAACTAAGTTCCTTAAAAAGTAATTAGACTTTTTTCTACATATAAAATACACGAGTAGAGTAGGAACTTTATTTGTGNTGGCACTTGACTAAAATATTATCATACAAACTAAGTTCCTTAAAAAGTAATTAGACTTTTTTCTACATATAAAATACACGAGTAGAGTAGGAACTTTATTTGTGGTCACCATACTTGAGCTGTCGGCATATTTAGTCTTATTTATAATGAACGAAATACCATGATTAAAAAAAAAAAAAAAATACCTTCACCACTCACCAATATATAAATATTTCTCTTGTGGAGGGACGTGATATTTTGGTCAATATTGGATGGACAAGTTAGCTCCCATTAGGGACATTTTAGAGAAATATTCCTAGGTAGTCGAAATAAAGTAGAAATAAAATAAAATTTTCTAAAATGCTCATAATTACTAGATTAGGAAAGGAGAATTACATTTAGGCGCTTTGACACTTGGGGCACAGCTCGCTGCAGGTTAGGTGCATTTGGATACTTCCTGCCATGATAAGATAAGTTATTATTCAATTGGATCAAAGTAGCTAGAGCTTCTTATGAGTTTGTAGTTATTTGACACCTGTTTGGTAGAAAATTTTTGAGAATAAATTTTGTGAAAATTAAATTTTTTTGGAGAATGTATGTTTAATAAATAAGGAAAAGTTATGGATCCACATAACAATTATTTATTGGATGAATGAGTAGTTGCAAATGAATTTTAGAAAATTGGACTAGGGGCTTAATCTAGAATGAAATAACAATGAGATAAGTTTTATAAACATAAACTCTTATCCTCTATAAAAATCTCAATTTTTCTTAGTAAGGTATCATTATTCTATTTTTGAACATCAATGATAATATTTAGAGCGAAATTAAAAATTAATAATGCTCTTTCAAAAATAATTGATTTCTCGAAACATAAACACAAAATCTTGAGCTATTTACATGGAGAGATCCACGAGATGATGTTTTGATGAGGAGCACTAAAATTGGTGGAGTTAAATCCAAAGGACCCCACTTATTAGTCTTTACTTGAAGAAATTGATTAGGATCATGTTACTATGCCGGGGCCAAATGGGCCCTAGCAGTGCCAAGGGGGTGGCAGAATGGATAAATCCAATTAATTAAGAATAATGCTCCTTGGACGGGGCAATGGCATGGGAGAGATAGGGTGGTATGGCAGATAATGGTTTGGTGTTGTGTTTTTTTTTTTTTTTTCAAATTGTCAAATCATGTATTGACACGTGTTTTGACACGTGTTCCCTCTGTCATTGAGCCTGTCATTGATTAATGGAGAAATTACTCTACCCAAGACACTTTAAGAGTAAGAACAATGAATCTAGATATTTAGAGTAGATTGAGTTAATTAAGATTGTGATTATTGTCAAATTTATGATATGAGGAATTGTTCCCTTTTCAAATAATATGTATTTTTTGAGTATTTTAAATAAATATACCATTTCTTCCTAAAGTGTTACCAATCCAATTCGAACTAGAATCTAAAGAATTTTGGAAACTGTAAATAGAGCTTGTTTGTTAGATGTTCTGCTTTTGCTTCTTGTAAAAGAGTTTAATGAGAAAATTATGGTAGACCAACTTTCTCTAAAATCTCTTATAAACATATAAAGTAGTTTTAGAAAATTATTTAAACATTTTCTAAAGTAACTTCTTAGTTTCAGAAATAGTTTTTGACTACATAGACTCTGTCTAACGGACCATAACCTTCTAAAAACTCTTTCAACCACACTCATGTACCAAATACAAACTCATTATACACTCATCTTTTTTTTTTTCAATCAAGAACCCTTATTTCTATATGTGACTGATACTACAAGACCTAATTCAGTAGATTGGTTATTATCAAGAATACCCAAGCAACATGGAGCAATCGACCCAACCATCACTAAGAATTGTTGGCATATAAAGTTGGCTACAAATAAACAACAAGTGTTCAGTAAAGATTTCATTTAGCAAAGGCATAGAAGGTGAAGACGAGCACGGGATCTACAAATTGTTGATTCTTTCGAATATTAATTTAGATCAAAATTAGAGAAAAAACTCTTAGTATATTAATTTTTCAAACTAACAAATATAAACAATACGTAGCATGCTACTTCAAAGGAAATCTAATCTAATCTAATGCTGCATTGCATGAAAACTTCTAAAAGGCTAGTGCTTCTATTCTGGACATGTTTCGTATGCTCTTTGGAAACTCTCAAAAACATTTTTTAAACTCAAAAAACAGTTTCCTAAGATTTTTATTTTGTAAAATATAGAAACTTTTAACTATAATATTTGAAAGGAAAAACACGTAACTATAAAGGTTTCGAAATACATTTTCAAAAATAAAAAACTTGTGAAAAACTTTCAAAAATTATTTTGTGATCACCTAACAAAATTGAGTGACCTATTAATTAATTAAATAGGACAAAGTCACAATAATACACAATTTATGGTCACAATCACGTACTAGTCATAAATCACATAAACTCACAATCACAAAGACACATTGTGGATCACAATTATTGCAAAATCATACATTTTTATGGGTCACAAATTACAAATTAACTGGTTACAATTACATCACAATCACTTTTCATCTCACCCCACCCACTCCACCACCTCAAATCCACAACCCACCACAGTAACACATCTACCTCCATCGCACCACCCCTACCACATTTACCTTATCTACACCATCGGACTTCATCTGCAACTCACCTCCACCCCCACCGCCAAGTGTGACACACCACCCAAAAACCCCCTATCAATTTGAGAATTTGAAATTGGTTAAGCCCTAATGGCACCGCACCATCTATTTACCCTTCAGGCCTTCACTGCCACCAAAGTCAAAGGTCCCACCCATTACCATCGACGAAAGCATTTCCCCAACACTCCCTTACCTTTGATTAGGACCCCAGCACCTCATGTAGGCCCTGCGTCCAAAAATTAGTAAGGAGAATCGCACCAAACGCACCCAAATGTCACAAAATCCTCCTCTATCATCGAGATCTACCACACCAGAACACCACCCATGCGCCGTAAACCACCTCATCCGTACCCATCAACACCTTGGATCCCTTCCAATTCAACCCTAATGACAAACTGAAACCACATATGCCTTGGGTTGCATTCAACCCTTTGTGCACACAAATTGAGGCTATCGATTTGGACACTTCTGTTGGAATCAGTACATGGGACCACTTCAAATGACTTCAGAACATCCAAGAATATCTCTGCAACGTCCAATTTGGCCCACAAGTCGACATTAGATTCCATGTCAGTCGTAGTGGTAGAGAGCATATACATTAGAAGCAGTGTTTGCAGCAATGCTGACGATGGTAGTAAATGTTGAAATCGAAGGATGATTATTCTGCCTGCGATAGTGGTACTGGATTGGAGGTGATGGTGGATTAAGTGGTGGAAATGGGGTTAGGGTTAGGGATTCTATAGTACGTGGGTGGGTGTGAAGTGGGGTAGGGACCACTTGGTTTTTTGAAAGAAAAGTTTTAGCACCTAATTATTGAATTGAAAATTAAAAGGTAGATGTGGGTGTAGTTTCTCCTATTTAAAATCTATTATTAGAGATGCAAAATTGGCTAGTCATGCAAGGAACTAAATAGGGAAAAATACATAATTACTATACATATGCTGTAATTAAATAGGGAAAAATACTCAATTATTTCTCTTTTTAGTATGCTGTAATTCATATATGTTATGGACTATAGTAAGTAATTGTGTTGTGAAGTCTATAGTATTGTAAAGCTTCATTTTCATAATTCATATTGAAAATAATTCTTGTCTTTTCTTGGTAAAGACGTGATTGCAAAAACAAGCAAAATTTTCTCATTTTAGACATGAATCATTGCAAGTGGATTTTAATAATGATATGTTGACGTGTTCTTTTCCTTTTCCAAAACTACGTAGTGACAACCATATGTCTAGGGATTTGATTAAACAACAATTTCTTTTGCAAAATTGTTGAGAATGAAATATTTAAGCAAGACCGGAGATCTAGGAAAAGGATTCACATTTTTTAGTATCTTTTTCTCAAATGAACACTTGTCATTCTCATTGGATTAAGCACTGGTCTTGTCAAAGTCCGATTTTCCAAGTGAAAAATCATATGTCTATTGGAATTATTTTATTCTCTGTTTTTATTCTCCTTCAAAATTTCTCACAACAACTATTGCACAGATTGGAGAGTGTTATTGAGATGCTGGAGGTGCTTTGCATCATTTTTCTACCTTATGTTGATTTTGAATTGTTCCTATTTGTCAATTTCCCAACAACTTGTGTTATCTGTCTTCAACTTCCTTTAAATTAGTAGTTTGGGATTCTAGTATGGACTATTATTATTTTGTATTCTATCATAAACTAAATCTCCATCCTGTAACTTTCAAGTTACACACCACTGTACAATATTCACAAAAGTAGTATTATTTTTTGTTGGACAATGCTAAAAGTATTAGTCAATAGGTTCTACAAAGAGTATTTTATGGCAAAACTTTGAGCTTCAGGTGACAGAGTTTGTGATCCAAAACTGTCTATTCTAGGATAAACAAGATTAAAAACAGAGGTTGATATAAACTAGGTTTGAGTAGTTTTGACTAAAAGCATGTTTATGATGACTTATCTTAGCTCCAAATGTGTGGAGTACATTCAAAATAAGCCAACATAAGCCACAATCTTGGAGCTTATCTTTAAGCTAATCCCCCAAAACATGCTCTAACTAGGGTTTTGATAGTTTGATTAGTAATATTTTAGAAGTTTCCTTAGATTTTGTCTTTGTTGTGTACTGCTAAATATAAGATTGAAATGTTCCAAGTCGAATATTGGCCTACTTCTGATAGGACTTGTAATGAAGAATGTGTTGGTACCATATTTGCCTGACCATTTGACAAAATTGTAACGGAGTAAATAATATAGACAATAAGGTCAAATTTTATACCCTAATATCTTCAATCACTAATTATAGTTTTAAACTTTTTACTTCATATTATGTTACAATCTAATTAGTTGTATCACTTTGTTAATTTTCAGATTTAAATGCATCATTGGTTTGACGGATGTGTTCTCTAAACAAGTTGCAAGAATTCAAGAAATTTTCTTTTGAAGAACTAGAATGAGATGATTCTAATTTAATTTTGTTTGTTGCATTTTCAAGTATATATTGCTTAGTATTTGATATGAGACATAACGTAATTAGATTTCTCTATTGAATAGCTACACTTGTGTATTTCTAAGAAACAATATTGATGGTTGTTTGGAATTTATTATTGGCTTGGTTATTGTTGTTCATATTTTTAGTCCCAAACAAAATGATGTTGAATATTTACATTTGATAATTAAGAAATTAGGAATGCAATGTAATATGTATACATTATAATTTTAAAAAATGCTATTGGAAATAATACATTATGGAAAAAGAATGTTATTGAAAATATAACCGTGACGATTAAAGAATGTTATTAAAGTTAAAATTATAACGAAAAAATGCTATCAAATTAAAAAGATTGTACGAAAAGAATGCTATAAATACTAAAGTCATAATGATAATAAAATGCTATGTAAAAATTTTTTTATAGCATTTTATAATAGCATTCATAAAATGTTATAATAGAGGTACGACTTTTAATAACACCACCTACGATAGCATTTCGAAAAATGCTATAGAACATGATAGATATCATTTTTCGCAAGCTATAAATGACTTGATATTTTGTAGTGAACATATTTTTACTATAATCATAAATCAAAATGTACTATGTAATATATTATGATCAATGTTGTTACTTGTGACCTTATATATACTATATTCAATTTGTGATCAGTACTATTATTTTTTAACATTCAAATTTCTAAGGATTCATATTTGTATGTGACCATTGATGTTTTAACCAATACATTATTTGTGATCAGTGCTATATTTTGTGAACATCAGATTTGTGATGTTTATATTTGTGAGTAATACTATAATTTGTGACCATTCTTGTTATTCTGATGTATGGTATGAATGTGAATTAACACAATTATGTTATTGAACAATAATGGGAGTTCTGCATGTTTGGCTATTGTACGGAGGTCATAGCTAATCAAAAGAGAAGTTCTGGACAAGATGAAAAGTCAACTTGTGAAAGGTCACATGTTCTGAAATGTGGAAGGTATGGTGGAAACATATGGTGCTAGTCACATAGTGCAACAATTTGTGTATTAGCATGATACTATTTTTGCTTATAATTTTTTGAATTTATTCAGAATTTTTATGTAATATTGAATTTATTGCATTGAAATAATATTCGAATAAAACTTATTGTTGATCACAAATTGTGACTTGAGCTTGTGAAGCGGACAATGTTTAACAACAATCTTTATTTGATAGTGTACCTATATATATGATCATGACCTATTATAAGTGTAACTAAATTGTTTGTGACCCGGTGTGTGTGAAATTGTAACGGTAAATTTTCATGGCATTCATTTAAAATTTGAATTTATAATAATTTTTTGTGACCCTAAATTTTATAAGATCATGATCCGGCTTTCACTTTTGTGGGTACCCTGCCCTGTTTAATTTTTTTTTTTTTTTAGAATTTAATACTTTAAATGGAAAATTCTACGAAATTTCATTAGTTTTAATTACTAAAATTATCTAAAAAATATGAGAAACAATAAAAGTTTTAGTTTACCAAATATATTTGAATAATTTAACTTTTAAAAATAAATTAAAAAAATATATTATTGTCTCACTTTAATGAATGGGGGCAAAAAAATGAATTATCAAAAACATTAAAAAAAAAAAATTAAACGAGACAAGGGCCCCACGCCGCCTTAAACGGGTAATGGGGCGGGAATGGGCTGGGCCGGGAAATTGCCTAGCGAGGCAGGGGAGGTTGCCGAGACCCCGCCCCACCTCGTTGCCATCCCTATTTCCATCCATTTTGGATAATGCTATTTCCCTACAATATATAAAAGTGAAGCACTGTTCATAGGGCGTCATTAGGCAATCGTGCTGATGTAATATATTTTTATACCAATTTTATCCCTTTTATTTTATCTCAAGCATGACATTATTGCATTTTTTAGTCATTTATTTTTCTTCTCTGACTTTCTCCATTTCTCAAAGCAACATCCCATGCTTCTTTCCTTCATTCTCCACACAACCGCACAAAATCAAACCTCAATTTTCTATTTCTTTTTTTCCCACGATTTTATCTATATGGTGCTTAATTTCGCCAAAGCTTTTTGGTGCTAACCATCCTAGATGGAACGCTTTGTAACGTAAGTTCGTATCAGAACGGAGATGGAGACGAATCATACATCAATGGAACCAATATTTTCCATAGAACTTGCGGTCATGGGCAAGTGAGAATTCTTCTGATCATAGGTAATCCATTTTGATTTAATTCATTCGTTTTAACCAAATATTTGAATCACTTGAATGGGTTTTCTATTGAATTTTTGTTTGGTCGGTAATATTATTTATTTTTTTTGGATGAATGGTTAGGATTGGTTGGGACCCATGGTTTATGGGGTCCACATATAAATGGTCTCACTGGAACGGTGATTTAGGACGATGATGAGTTGACGACCAATGATCAGAGCAACGAGAGTGACAAAGGTGATGGAAGTTGAGGTCAATGCACTTGATAATTGGGGAATGGGTCGGAGTTCCGTTCCCATCAAAAAGCTTGTAATTGGATTCTCATCATAGTTTAAATTGTAGATAATAGACTTTTAAATTTGATGCTTTTTTTGAGAGCGTATATTCAACAGCATATGAGATGATAATTTGACCTTGAGGATTTCAAAATAACTTGAAAATGAAGGTTTTCAATTTAATGGTTGAACTTGTATGCTTATTGAACTTAAATGATATTCATTCGACGTCGATGTTATATATTCACTGCTTACTTAAAGAGACTACTGCAGAAAATAAGCACTGTTGGACTCCCAATACACTGAAATGTTCCCACTTTCATGAGTATGTATGTAATTAATCGAAAATGGAGCATTGCAGTATATTTGAATGCTCATCAGTTGCGATGTTGTACGGTGGAACGCTATTTGGACCGAGCAACTTAAACTTTTGGTCCTTCATAATTTCATTAGCATTGTGGGAGTGAAAAACATTAAAGGGCTAATTACTAGAGGAGTATCCCCAGTAAAAAGTCAATTTTTTCTGTCTTACTTAAAACGTGAGTAATAGAAAAACACTATGGCCCCGTTTCGTACGGATTCTCCAATTCTACGTTAAATCAATTCTCATTTTCAATCACAAATTCTTTAATAAAATAATATTTTCCATCACATCAATAATCTTATCTTCTTTTTCAACCACACATTTCTCATCATATCACTATTCAAAATCAATTCGTCCCCCCAAAAATCCCTACCAAACAAGCTCTATGACAGTCAACGTGATAATTCAACCAAATAAAACTTTTTCGATCCAGAATTTGGTTTCTCTTTTAAATCGGGCCCCTGAAATGCTTCACATAGGCTCGAAAAAAAGTGGACCAAGGATTTAGAGTTGTATCACAAGTTAGTTATGTTCACACATGATCATATCAATCAATTTTGCTTTCATCACCTCTTCCATCATGTTCCATGCTTACCTGCTTTCATTTTTCATGATGCAGGAGCTATGATTGCTTGTAAATTGGTTGTCATGGTGCCCCCATAAAGTTTTATCTTTAGCTTTGTTAAATGTAACTAGTGGAGGTTATGGATGTATACCAAGGGTATGGAGCCATATTTTTTCTTTTTGTGTAATAATTATGTCAAAAAAGGAAAAGGAAGTGGGTTCAATGTCTATGTTTATTTTTGTAGTGGGTTCAATGTGTATGTTTCCAGGTTCTTTAATATATATATATATAGTGGTGTAATTAGAATAATAGAAGATTCTTAGAAGGGTTTGACCCATTCCATTAGTTTTCTGTATTTTATGTTTATTGGTTTCTTGATATCTGAATACATTCATTTTGTATTCCTTTTTCCTCTTTTGTTTCACTCCTTTCTTATCCCTTTAGAGCTCCACTAAGTATAGCTTTAGATTTTACACCGTGTTGCATGTCTCCAACTTCCTTAGCTAATGGTAACAATCAGTTTTACAGTGTCGTGAGGGTTTTGCCAAGTTGAGCTCACGTGTAAAGTGCTCTATAATACAAGTGTAGTTAAGTCATTGAGAGGGAAGGAAGATAGATGTGATGGGAGGTCTACATAGGATTATTGAAGTGTTTAGAGTTAGTTAGGAGAGAATTCACATTTTGAATTGCCTTCGAGTTGTTTATTTAAATCATCATCTTCAGTGAATACAATTACATTTCCTTCTTTTACCATCACAATTCTAAGAAAATTCATAAATATAGTCATATTACATTCTTTAACTCAATAATGTGATTCACTGTATAATTATTATTTGAGTGAGAGTTTTAGATTTTAGAGTTTGCCTGTCAGTTTATTTACTACATATGTGATTTTTTTTCCTTGAAAGATTTTCCATTTTGCATTATTTGTGTAAAAAGATGAACGATATATATTGGGCTCATTTTATTTTCTACTTATTGTAATTTTTTGAATTTTTTTCCTCTTGGCTCATGTGTCTGTAATCTAAAACCTATAGGGCAATTGGTTGTGACCCCTTTTCGTTAAATGATACATACTATGAAATATTTTTCTTGCTTTTAGATCGGTGTGTTGAAATTGACATCATATTTTCTATTAAATAATGACGTTTAAAAACCTAATGTTTTAATTCAGATATCAAATAAATCAAATTCAAAATTGTTTAACTTCCGTGAATCTTCATTGTTGCAATATTAAGATATATGATATCATGCTTAGTCGGATTTTTTAGATAAAAAGGTATAAACCATAAAATCACAATGTTTAGATGTTCTAACATAATATAAGAATACATTAATTAATATACACAATTAAATATTTAGATGTTCTAAAATAGTTTGTCTTTTTAACAAAATTCCTTTTAGAATTATAACAGTGATTGTGCAATGCACGATCCCCCACTAGTATACATAATAATGTACATACATATAGCATCATCCATTCTATTTTTAAGCCCAAATCAAATTCTGATGCACTTGATACGTTCATCATTATTAATTCCTCTTCATTGTCACTCGGCTTGCAGTGGCGATTGGCAAGAAATTTAAATCAAAATTCTCATTTTTTTTTTTGGAAAAATATTATTTTAAATAGTGATTTTTTGAAGAATGCTTGGTTAAAAAGTAAGAAAAAATTTTGAATTTACGTATAGTCGGTATATAATATTTTATTGTATGACGTGTGATCAAAAGTGAGTAGGTAGAAAAAAGAATTTTGAAAAAATGGGGACAAACATGAATTAGTATATAATCCTAATTGTTGTATATCAAGAAAATGTGTTTTTTTTTTTTTTTTTTTTTTTGAAATTACATGAGATTTTCACCATTTTGGTATTTTTATTTTTTAAGCCCAACTCAAATTTTGATGTACTTGATCCATGCATCATTATTAATTCCTCCTCCGACTTGCAGTGGCGATTGGCAAGAAATTGAAATCAAAATTCACAAATTTATCGAACCCTAAAATCTTACCGCTAGTCATGCCGGAGCCGGCGACCACTTGTCCGCAACCACGAACCGGAGTTGGCAAACAGCCTTTAACCAATAAGCAACATGTGCAATTTTTATATTTTTTTCCTCCGCATTCTTAAAACTACCTTGACTTCCCTCCCCATTGCCAATTATATGCGCTTTTCCACCTTCAATAACCTTTACTGCATTGGATTCACTAATTTTCCCCGATTTGCAATTTTTACTATTCTCATCTAAGCCATCCTTTTGCTTATCACCATTTTTACTACCTCCATTGCTTTCGGCATTTTCCGGTACTTCATCTTTTTCAGTAACCCCACCATTTTCCATGATTTTCTTCATGGGTGAATCCACAAGCATGTTTGCTCTTTCTGTTTTCTCATCAAATTCCTCAGTAGATTTCAATCACGATAAGCTCATTTTTCTCAACAAACTCATTTTCACCCTCAAATTCCGAATCCGAGTCCTTAGAAACCCTAGCTTTTTTCTCCATAGAATTTTCACTCAATCCCCTATCTGGAACCCAAGTTTTCTTCAATTCAACAACTCCACTTCCGGAATCCCCTTCACCCAAGTCATTCGCCCCTAAGTCGCCTCCCATACTACCAAGATCGACGGCTGTAGGCTCTCCCACCGCACAATCAACGGTTTGGCCTTCGGACTAGGTAAAACGCTGCTCAGGAGGTGTATGAAATTCCAATTCATCATCGTGACATGTACTTTGGTCAATAGAGCTGCTGCTATTAGGTAGCGAAACCATGACGATTCCAGTAGGTTGGGATGAAGTGGGAGCCAGAAAGGATGAACTGTGTCGGCATTCGAATCCGCGAACGTCTCGGATTCAAGGGCAAAGAGGCAAGTTAGTAATTTCAATTCCTGGGTAGGGGTTGGCTTGCAGAACTTCATCAATGATGCGAATTTGTCTTCCTTCTCTTCTC
>CAIGRT010149482.1:0-10974 GCA_903798405.1 Fraxinus platypoda | reverse complement strand
AAAAAAAAAAAAAAAAAACGGTAACCAACTGTTTTTTACATAATATAAACATAAAAATCATCCAACCCCAACTATCAAGCTCAAGATTCATCAGGTTCGACCTATTGAATAATATTATGTACAAGGATGTGCAATGCCTATATTTGAAAGTCCAATAAATCGGGTAAATAGTTCTTCATGACCCACCAAAAAAATAATGTCTGAAAGTGGAATAAATCAAACCTTCCAATTACATTCTTTNGGGTAAATAGTTCTTCATGACCCACCAAAAAAATAATGTCTGAAAGTGGAATAAATCAAACCTTCCAATTACATTCTTTAATTATTATTGGCACAATAATTCTTTAAGTGGAACTATTTAATGTGCAATTAGTTGGAATTTGGTTAATGAAAAGTTGATAAAAGTTGATTTTGTATCAACTTCGGCCAAGTATTCGAATAGGTTCCGATAGTCAAATCACGTAAGTGAATACACTAACTTATTCTACTCGTCGAGTAGATGATCACAACATATTTGGAATTTCAAAATCAATTCCCGATGAATGAGAAATTGTTGTCCAAAATTACGAGGAAAAAATGGAATTTAGCATGTAACATTGACGCTTGAACGTTGCAACAAGCGAAGGACTCACTTTTTTGAGCGCTCGAGCGGCATTTCGGGCTGTTAGTGAGCGACCAAAAGAGCTGTGTCTCTTCGTGAAATATGTTGAATTTTGGAGCGTCTCTCCGGCTACAACCCCTCAACCTCTATAAATTAGACACCCGATGGTCTAAAATCATTCAATATCATATGTATTGATTACATTACACCAAATCATTGGATAATCATAGTTTTCTATTGCATAAAAACTCATTCAAAGTAGAGAGTGGAAATTCCATTTCGAGTTCGTTGGTCCACGTAATTTGAAATACTTCTATTGCAAGACGTGATCGTTGTATCTTGGGAGACGAATGTCAAAAAATCATTAGCATTCATGCGGGACATTATAGTTTCAAGGAGAAATAGTCAAACCCTTGCTGGATCAAATTCATAGTCATGCATTTCTTGTTTCTACTTTACGCATTTGGTAAGTCAAAGTTCTTTTCGATTTTACACACGTAAAAAGTATGTTATTGAATATAATTTATGCATGTTTAAATATTTTTCCTAACACAATCCTCATGCATCACTGTCACATTTTCCTTTCAACACAAGGATGCAGCAGCAGAGCACAATTCAAGGAAGGAGCTCGTTTACCATTTGTCAAGAAGTGGAAGAACATAATACATCTTGGAGAGGTGTATCTAATCAGAGAGTACACAAAATAGCAAGATTGTGGCCACTCATACGGAAAATTTTGATATTCTCGTTAGGGATGTTGAACCAATATCTTATCGAAGAAGAACTAGACGTGTCAAAAGGGCTTTTCTCTACCAGGTCTTGGAAGACGTGCAGGACTCGTGCCGACCAATCACAACATGCTGATCATTCCTATGAAAAAACAGTGAAGATTTGAGAATTATAACTAGTAAGCATCACTTGATGCTAATTAGGGAACGCCTGTAAGTTAATCATTGTTTGAAGTTGATTATTCGAAAGTGCTTTTATGAAAAATGATTTTTTTGGAGAATGCGAGATTAAAAAATAGGGAAAAGACGAAATATGAAAAACTGAATATTTTTGGAGAATTTGTGATTAAAAATGAGGCGGGGAAAAAGTGATTTCCAAATAATCAGTTTCGAACAAAGAATAAGTAAACGTGTGCATGCAATGTGCACTGCCTACATTTGAACAAGGATTAGTGCAAATTTCTCATGTATAACAACAGTGTCTATAATTTTAGCTCGTCATTGAAGTTTTCTGTACAAGGCAACTGTATAATTGTGTCCCAATCATGTAATGTTGGTGTTGGAGAGGAGCAAATGTTGGCAAATTATTTAGAACTTGTTTGGTAGGGATTTTTTGGGAGAAGAATTGATTTTGAATAGTGATATGATGGGAAATGTGTGGTTGAAAAAGAAGATAAGATTATTGATGTGATGGAAAATATTATTTTATTGAAGAATGTGTGGTTGAAAATGAGAATTGATTTACTGTTTGTAGAATTGAAGAATCCGTACCAAAGGGGCCCTTAATTTGTCATGTGGGTCGACATATGTACTTAATTATGTATAAAGGTTATTTTAAAATTAAACCCAAAATTAAAGTGATCTAATAAAAAATTAAGTAATTGAGATTTGGACATCTAAATAAAGTGTGAGTCGAGTTATATGTGTAGAGACCAGATTCCTTTATAATTAATATTTTATGATGAGTGAAATACATATGAAAACTATATATATAAGGTTATAGTCCTCAATTCATATGTGATTCTCATTCTGTGTGTCATTCCATCAACATAAAAATAAAAGAAAAAACATATTGAAGAAGAAGATAAAAAACTCACAATCAAGATAAACAATCAAGAATCAAGAAGAATGAATTCAAGAATCAAGACCATGGATCAAGAAACAAAACCAAGAACAAGAATTAAATAATCAAAAGGAGGCAAAATTCTAGATTAAGGATTAAGAAAACAAACATAGAGAAATTGCATTAAGAGATTTATCAAGTTCAGATTCATCGCTACTCATTGTGCAGAGAAGCATCGTAGTGAAGAACTGCCTTCACTTTCAGCCACAGGATACCCTCTAGAAAATGTTACAAACATACTCATGTCCTCTCGTGCTACCTGATGTACTCAACTCCTCTCCTCTCCTCTCATGCTGCCTTGCTTACTCGACTCGTCTTCTCTCATGCTACGCTACCTCATTTACACGACTCATCTCCTCTCCAAAGTCGAATTAACTAAACCTTTGTGCAAATAGTTCTTCACGACCCACTAAAAAATAATGTGTTAAAGTTACGGTTTTCTTTCTTTTATTCTTGTTGTCGAGGAAATATGAAAAATGGTATTTTTTAAATTTATTTTTTTGGAGAATTTGTGATTTAAAATGATTATGGAAAAAGTAATTTTGAAAAAAATCAGTCCCAAACAATGGTTAAGCAAGCACGTGCAAGGAATGTGCAGTGCCAACATTTTGGTGTTGGAGAGGAGTAAACAGTTCAATTTTCTTGCTTATTAGCTTTTTAAACTTTTTTAGTTTATAGGTACACAAAAAGCGAAAAAAGTGAGAAGTTTAAGTCCGATTAACCTTCAAACAAGCAACATCCAATTTAAATTTAACAAAAAGGGGGCTTGTATCACATATTTACTATAAAATCAACATAGAAATCCTCGAGATGAAACACTAAAAACAAATCGAAAGCGAAAAGAATCTTAAAAGAAGGCAAAACCAGAGCAAATTTGATTCATCGAGTTCAAGATTCATAGTATCTACCACCATTGTGCACAGAAGCGTCGTAGTGAAAAGCTGCCTTACTTCACTTTCAGCTACAGGGTACCCCCTCGACAATGTTACAAACATAGTCCTGTCCTCTCGCGCTACCTCATTTGCACGACTCCTCTCCTCTCGAGAGTGGAATTAATCAAACCTTCGTGTATATAGTTCTTCATGACCCACTAAAAAATAATGTTTGAAAGTCGAATAAATCAAACATGTGATTTTCTTTCTTTTATTCTTATTGGCACAAGAATTATTTTCATTGAAGCTATTACACGTGCAATTCACGTGCATGACTAGTGATAAATTATAGAAGGGTAACCGTTATATCTTTTAAGATAAACATTGGGACACACCTTATAAAGTCATGAATGTCCCGTTCTGCTTGTTACTTTCCCATAAAAATAATAATTCAGATGTTACTTTCACATAAATTTATTAAAAATTAATACATAGAATAATAGGCTATGAACCATAAGTTATTCTCATAGAAATTTTACTAAAAAGAATTTAGTATTGAAACATTTTTTTAAAATTCTTCGGATGAGTTGTTTAAGATAATTTCATGGCATCAAACGCGCTTTAGATTATTCAATTTAATAATTGTCAAACTATTCAAAACTGGTTTAACATTTTACGAGTTGCATTGCATTTTAGCGAATACGATAAATTTCAAATGAAAATTTAATCTCGAGACATTCGGGTTTTTATTTCAAAAGTTTTTTAATAACTCAATATTGACCATAACCAAGCCCTATCCTTAAAAGCTTAAGCTCCGATGATGTTTATTTTGAACTCTAACTCGATTTTTCTTGATTGCTATTTACTCTCCTATTTGAGTTTATAGTTCTATATTAACGGTTCGACTATATGAAAATTCAAACATCTTGCATGATAGATCGTGATCAATTCTCTTTTTCAACACTTTTTCAAACCCAGAAAACAGACGGAATTCTAGGATTCCTCATTGAGGCAAATGCTTATATGCATACCTCTTCCCATACTCTATTCTCGACCCATTTTTTTTCTTAAACATTCTGCTTATTTAATGGAAACTTAAAGTGGGATACTCATTAGGTATTTTAGTTTGTTACTAAAGAAAATCTTTAGGAGTAAGGACTCACATGGCACACATGCAAATAAAAACTTGTATCGAGTTCAATGTATCAATTGGAAAGGGAAACATCTTCAGGACCACAAATGGCCAAATTTGTTGTTAGGGGGGCATTGAGGGCAGCGATTCATTGTTTATTTGGAAATAGTTGCTAGGTTTTGCTTGAAAGCACATGAAAATCCACTTGAAATTGTAAAGAGTAGGACCACTTGACCAAAGAGATGGACTGTGATTTTGACTTTTGGTTCTTTATTTTTCTTTTTAAAAAAGTGCATGGCTCATGGTGTGGGTCATTATCATTTGGACATTTCATCCATTTAATTGGTTTGAAGGCTAATTATTCATGTTTCTTTTTGTTAGAAATGTTATCCTAATTCATTTTTCTTAAAGAAAGGTAAGAATTTGATAGCAATTGATTTTGACTTATGTTTTGTTATTGATAATGGCAACGTTAGCATCTGTTTGATTATGTAACTAAACGTTAGAAATTTAGCATCTATTTGATCATTTAACTAAAAATTGAATTTTTATTAAATTTTGATAAACAAATGATGAAATGTACGATTAAAAAATTGATAAAATTTGTGGATCTCATGAAATGTGTGGTTAAAATTAATTATTGACTTTGACTTAAATTTCTATCAACATTTTTAGTTACACCAAACATGGACTTAATGTATGTGTCTTTTGATTATCTGATATTTTGAAAATATACTTTTTTATAATAATTTTAGAAATATTTTTCGAAGAGTTAATTAGTCTAAGGGTCCGTTTGATTGCAATGGTGGAAAATGAGTGGAAAGAAAATGAATTCTAGGGAAAGTAATTTCCTAAAAATTGTTTTTCAGGGAATTGTTAATTAAGTGTGTTTGATTGGTATAATTTTCCAACCGGAAATTTTTTAAATTTTGTGTTCGTTTGGCATTCGTTTTCATCAAAATTGTCCATTAAAGTGATAATTTTTTCCACACTTGGTTATAAAATTTGTTTTCATTGCCAAAAAGTAAAAAAAAAAAAACGAAAAAAAAAATGTTTCCTAAAAAATTATTTTTTTAATCAAAATTTAGTATTCGTTTGGCCTTCGTTTGTATCAAAATTGTCAATGAAAATGAAATTTTTTTTACACTTGATTATGAAATTTGTTTCCATTGCTAAAAAAAGACACAGTAGCCACATGGAATTCATTTTCCCAAGGAATTCCAGCGCGTGAGGCAGCTACAAGGAAAACAAATGGGAGGGAAAATGTGGCTAATCAAACAACTCAAATGCAAGGAAAATGAATTTATTTTCCAACTTCCAAGGAAAATTTGGCATATCAAACATAGCCTAAGCCTCTTTCTCATTTTCGTTGAAAATGCATTTCACCATTGGAGTAAATATTGGTAAATGCTTTTCCTAAGTTGCATGAAATGGAGATGTTTTAGTTGTTCATTTTACTTAAATTTGGTGATGGATTTTAATTAGAATTTTGCAAAACAAACTTTGGCAAGTGAGTTTGACCCTTGGAAGCATGGAGTGGTTGATTCAACTCTAATGCTCTTTTGGAATCTCACAAATTCTGTCAGAATTTAGCATGACCGATGAAACAATCTACGGTTTAATTAGGTGATATTCGAGTACAACGGATAAGAATTATATTTCTTGTTTAGAGTGGTGGGATGAAGTAGCCTAGAATACATGTGCATACCATGGCTGTGGGAAGGCCATATGGGACATCCTTGGACTCTTGATTGCGCCTTATTTCGTCTCGCTTGTTATACGAGTTTTAAACTTTTGTTACTTATCGATCTTAACAAACATTCACCAAGCTCGTGAACCTTACACTGTGTATAAGGGCTATGTATGTGATTTAGCTCTTATATATAATTCAAGATGCCTCTTCATATCGTCACTCTAAACTATGATGTTAGGGACAATCAGACTACGGACTATTTATGCTGTAGTCCTAGGGTCCTGCATAGGTGAGGGTCTTCAATATTTATCTATAGATAAACACATAAAATGTATATAGAATGCTTCATATAAAGTAGGCCTAAAGCCCTCAAAAATCTCAAGATTCGATAGAGTCAACGACTTTTTGACACGATAAGCCTTGAACAAATTTAACGAAATAGTTGATCTTTTGTGATTTAGATAGAAATAACAATGTAACATATACCCACAAGAGGTCAAAATACTTATAAGAGTAATAAATAATATAACCTACGTAGTAATTGTGAGATGTCTAACAATATATTGCACTGATGATACAATAACGAAAACACAAAATCTACTGTCTTGATATGGAAAATCTAAAATTTGATATGATTTTTGAATTTGAGCATCATAATTTTTTCACCGAAATGCTAAAAAAATTATTTAGCGCTAGTGATATTTAATTAAATGACATATTTTAAAATTAAATTTCTTTCTTAAAAAAAAAAAAGTAACTTTCAAGTGCAAATATCATTTAATTTGATGCACATATCATTAATGGAGGATAAGGCTTTTCATGGCTTTCTTCTAATGCTTACTTGAGTCCTCTCGACTTCCCTTTATACACACAAAAATAAAATACCATTTTCCTTTATAATGATTTTCGTGCTTCCCTCATCTGCACCAGCGTAATAGTATTTTACTTTTTGCTGCAAAATCAGATCATTAGTAAGATCAAAATCCATTGGATTCTTCTGATTCACTGTTTCTGATCTCTCGTACAGCCGTCAATCGACTGTTACAATTACCCAAGTGCCCCTCAACTAGTTCATTGTAGTTCCATAAGCTTCACCTAGTTGCATATGGTGCGATTCCTACAGTTTTGCTGCTAGCTGGAACTGCAGTTTGATTGGGAAAGGGAAAGGTGCTGGATTGATGAATGGGGGGTTTTGATTTAGGGCTTGTTTGGGTAAGTTGGAGTGGGAGTGGGAATTCGTTTGTTGACGTCAGGAAACTACGATAGGATGAGCAATTCTGATGTCAGCCGAGCTGGTGGGTCCGTCGAGAGGGACATCGAGCAGGTGAATTTTTTCAATTAAAAATCTGTTTCAGTTTTCGAGCTCGCGTTCACTTAAACCTGAGGAGTGTGCTAGTGTTGTGAGTCTAATTTTTCACTATTTCGTGTAGTTTCTTGTCCATTTTTTTTTAAAATTTAATTAATTCTAGTACAAAAAAATAAATAAATAAATAAATTCATTTTCAGTAGATTTTTTCGATTATATTGCTATTGAAATGTGCTGCCCTGTTCGATCCCTTTTTTGCTGTAAGAAAAAGGGCCTTCCTATTTTTGTTCGTTGAGGATCATAGGAATTGTTATGTGAATTTTCAATAATAACGAAATGCAGGTGGGCAAATGTGTTTACATGCTTTTAGAGTTGTAGAGATGTTTCAAATGTACTTGAAATTTCGAGAATCTTCTTAAGAACTTTTAGAATCCCTGTTATAAGATTCCATGTAATTTCTCAAAAGTTTTCATTAATATAGGCTGTAAGTTTATCAAATACTTCCTGTGCTGATGCCTTAATTTTTTCTACTTTAGGGCTATGAAGATTTATAATTTTACCATATTGTTTCTATTTGTGTAGCGTGCTGCTCCCAATTTCTATATTTCCTGTTTTGAGTTTATAATTCTGGCAACTAGACTAAAAGCCATACAATTAAAGAAACAATATGAACATTCAAAACAACTGCAATTGAAATTAAACCCCCCAGCTCAAGTACGCACGGTAATTCCTGTTGCAGTACTCGAAATTCCTCGAAATATTTGTGTTTATAGCTGTCACATCTTAGTACTACTATTTTGATAAAATATTAAGCCATCCAGTGGTGGTCAGTGGAAGTTCCTTTATATTCTTACACTAATCTTGTGGAATTTTTGTAGTGAAAGTGTACTATTCTCTCTTCTTTTCTTGTCTCAATCTTCCCTGTTTGAGTAAAGTGTACTATCTAGTATCTTTTTTTTTTTGGCAACACCGTGGATTATGTTTAATTTAGGTTATTGGCTGATCTTTACAACAGGCCATCACTGCTCTTAAGAAAGGCGCCTACTTACTCAAGTACGGAAGAAGAGGAAAGCCTAAGTTTTGTCCCTTTCGGTTGGCAAACGTAAGCCGCAGTGCATTTTCAGGGTTATAATGTTATTGATACTTGTTTTTTACCTTGTTTTAAAAAAATTGTCTGCTCAGGTCATCTGCTGTTCTGTTGTTAAGTAGATACAAATTGTGGATAGGTCTTGTAGTTGGTAGTTATCATGCATCGTGTTTTGGCCCTCAATCTTGTTTGTGATTTAGTAACGCATGCAAGATATTATTCCAGAACACAAGACTTACTATGATCAGGTGATAAACATTGTCCCCTTTTTGTTGGAGTTATTACTGAATTCCATAAAATGTTTATATGGGTTAATACAACTGCCATATAAAAGTTGTTACAATTAAATTTCTCAAGAAAAATGTTGCAATATTTAAATGTATAATATTTCTTAATTTATGACACTTCCTGACTATGGGATGTTAGGCCTATAGAGATTTTTCCAGAAGTCATCGACTGTTGTATATGGCTGTCCCTGACTACCTGATGATTAAATTCATGGGGGTTGACATCAAGATTCTTTTCTGTGCTCCCCATACGTAGGTTCATCTATGAACTCTACTTTAACGAATAATTTGTGGCAGACAACCATTGTAAATCTGTGTTGTGCCAGGTATACAAAATTATGCTTTGTAGTTGGAGAGCCAAGACAGATAGTTCGGAAAAGGCTTGATTGAGTTCAATTAAATGATTGTTAGCATGTTTTCTCATGGAAAACTTTATATTTCTACCAATCTAACTTCCAGAGAGGATGTGAAATCTTTCCTTGTCTTTCATCAAGAATTTACTGTTGCTGCTGAAAAATGCCGTGTTAATATAAATTTTGTGCATAATTATGAAAGAGCTTGAGAATGCACTCAACTGATCTTTTGTTTGGCTGGGCTTCATTTCCAGGATGAGTCTGTTCTGATATGGTTCTCTGGCAAAGAGGAGAAACATCTTAAGTTAATTCACGTGTCCAGAATTATATCGGGTCAGCGCACTGTAAGTTTCCTTCTCTTAAAATGACAACTTTTGCCGACATCTATCCCATTACTTGAGACCCTTACAGATGGTGTACATCCAATGTACAAAACATCATTGTAATTTATTGGTTCTGAAGATCAATGTTGATGTGTGATGAGAATTCTGAGGAAAGTAACCAACCAAGGATCAACTGGTTTAGAGTATTTCCATATCTTAGGAATCTGACTTTTTTGTTTGCTTCCTTATTTAGAATTTAGTCAACTTTGATGTATAATAAATTAGCATGTAATCCTATTCTTTTAAAATACAATATTTTTCTTGTCTCATTAAAATTCTTTATATGAGCGATGGATGACATTTCATGGTACCTTCATTTGGTCAAGAAGTGATAATTGCTGTGACACTAGGAGATCTTGATGAACAACGAATTCATGTCTCCATATATTTGGCATTCAGGACCGAGAAAAAAAAAAAAAAAGAGTTCTGCATCTGTACAATTTTTCATAACACCTGCAACACGCCTTGATGGAAATCCACCCGGCATTTGATTGTTGGTTCGTTTGGTTGTATTATGAAGTTTAATGACCATCATATTTTCCAGTGCTTTTTTTTCCCAGAAACAAAATTTTACTAAGCAAAGAAGTATCATTACAATTTATAGAGGATAAAATATTCTCTATGCACTAAACAAAAAATCAATAAGAAAGTAGTTCTTTCCTATTGAAAAACAATTTGTGAGAAGAACACCCTTAAATTCCTCAGATGTAGAGGTCTATAATGATGCCAGGTGTGTTGCCTTCTATGTTAACTCAAAAGAACGTGCACATTTTCTTCAAATATTCTTCAATTTCTTCCCATCCTTATTATCCACATGATGGCTGTTAAAAATGCTTTCCATGTCACAACTCACAACTCCTTTCTTATCCGAACTCAAAACCTCAAAACCAATTGGCTTTTTCGAGGCATTTTTCGGTGCTTTCTCTTTCCACAGTTTCCTGCGGCGACAAACATCAAATACCTGAAAATATCTACATTTTGTTAATTCCATAGTGGATTTTTCCCTTATTCTGACATTGTGCTTTTTAGATTCAAAGCTACTAGAACAGCATCTTCTCAAGGTTCAACATCACTTGGCAGAAAACGGGCAGTAGTGTGAAAATGTGAATAATGTGTTATTGGTGACGAAATTTATAAATGTGGAGGGAAAAAACTATAATATGCATATATAATTAATACTCAACGGTTGAATGGGATCCCAAATTAGAGATCTCTTCTATGTGAACAGGAGCCTGTCCAGGATATTTTTCTTTCTTTGCTTTGAATATCGATACAAGCAAACATTTTAATTCTCTTGTATATTTCCCATCAAGTTTTTGGTTCTTTTATGTTCTGAATATCTGCGGTTTTAATATTATTGTGTTTCCAGCCAATTTTTCAAAGGTATCCACGGCCTGAGAAGGAGTACC
>CAIGRT010149468.1:0-12401 GCA_903798405.1 Fraxinus platypoda | reverse complement strand
TATACTATCGACATGATGAAAAAAAGGCGCTAGGTTTTCATAAAAACCCCAACTGAACACATTAACTTAGCAACGATATTAATAGTTGCCAACCACTTTAGACTTCAATTTTCAAATTTCTTCAAGAGTGCGTTTGATTGCGAGTATGGAATTTGCATGTAAAGAAAATAACTTTTAGACAATTCGATTGCCTAGAAATTATTAATTAAATTTGTTTGATTATTTTAGTTTTTAACGTAGAAAATATTATATTTGTCCAATTTTTATTAATGAGTAGATGAGAAAGAGTGAATAGGTGTGTGTGTGTGTGTGTGTGTGTGTGAGAGAGAGAGAGAGAGAGAGAGAGAGAGACCTAAAAAATAAAAATCATCTCCCTAAAGATAATATCTTCCTTATTTTCAAGGAAAATATGGTCACATGTCTAAAAGTATGAAAATATTTTCCATGAAAAAAATTATAAATCAAAAAGCACAAAAGTAGAAAACTATGTGAAAAAATATATTTTCCATGAAAAATATTGACAATCAAATGCACCATAATTGTTTTTCAAATATGAAGTTCCTTCATCTTGAAAATCATTTATTTCCTTGACTTTTGGAGTAAAGATTAATTTGCATAATTTAGCATTAGCGTGCAATGACTATCTTCACAAACCGCCAGAGCACGTGGAATGTATATATTTGGAGATTGTTTGACAAATTTTTTTTATAAAAGTTAGGTTGTGATAAATATTAATCTGTTTGAGTACTTAAGTTTTCAACGCAGAAAATATTATACTTATTCATTTTTTATCGGTGGGTAGATGAGAAGTAGTGGATACATACAGTGACGGACGAAGATCTTAAAAGTTAGAGGGCACAATCGAACTTGCAAAAAAGTTGGAAAAAATTACAATCGAAAATTTACGCCCAAAAAAATCATACCTCGTGTAATTTTACATCCGAAAATTTACATGAGATATGACTTTTTCGAATGTAAAATTTCGAAAATTTTTGATGTCATATTCCATATAAAATTTCCTAATAAAATGATGAAAATTATATTGACAAATTTGTATCGCAAAAATAATAAATGTTAATGAAATAATTGAATTTTTTTAAAAAATGCGAGTTAGACGTCTTTTTTTAAGACTCATGTTTAACGTATTTTTAACTATTTTCGATATCTGTTTGGACTATTCGATATGCCCATAATGTAGTTCTCGAAATAAGCTTTGAGATAACATAAGCAATTTATAGATTCGATTAGCATACGATCATCAGAAAATTTTNAAATAATTGAATTTTTTTAAAAAATGCGAGTTAGACGTCTTTTTTTAAGACTCATGTTTAACGTATTTTTAACTATTTTCAATATATGTTTCGATTATTCGATATGCCCATAATGTAGTTCTCGAAATAAGCTTTGAGATAACATAAGCAATTTGTAGATTCGATTAGCGTACGATCGTCGGAGAATTTTTAAAATTAGCATATTATCGAAATTCAAATTTATTGTGATTTTGCCCCTGTTTGGTGGATATTAAAATCAATTTTTTAGTAAATTTTGATAAAAGTTAAACAGTTATGGATTTCATGAAATATGTTATTAAAATTAATTATTAACTTTGATTTAAATTAAAATTTAGATTTCAATCGATACCAAACACGATTTTATAAAAAAAAAAATCTCAAAAGTTGGGGGGCACTTGGCCCCCAGAACCCCCCTAGGTCCGCCCATGGATACATGTGAGAGAGAGAGAGAGAGAGAGTGTGTGTGTGTGTGTGTGTGAGTGAATTATCTGAAAAATAAAAATCATCTCTCTGTAAAGAAAATATTTTCCTTATTTTCAAGGAAAATATGATCACATGTCCAAAAGTAGAAAAATATTTTTCGTGAAAAATTTGTCAATCAAACATTACAAAAGTAGAAAATTAGGTAGAAAAAATACATTTTCCATGAAAAATATTGACAATCAAACGCCCCTAATTATTTTTCAAACAAGAAGTTCCTTCATCTTGAAAATCATTTATTTCCTTTGACTTTTGGAGTAAAGATTGATTTGCATAATTTAGCATTAGCGTGCAATGATTTTCTTCACAAACTGCCACAGCATTCCACAATTTAGCACTAGTGTGGAATGACTTTCTTCACAAACTGCCAGAGCACGTGGAATGTTAGGTTGGAATGTATATATTTGGAGGTTGTTTGTCAAATTTTTTGAATGATGATATCTTATCTTGTTTGTCAATGATAAATGAAAGTAGAAGGTGAATGAATTCGATAGTTAAAATATGTAGATCTTTCAAGATATCTAGTAATGAATTTAATTGAACCAAGTGATGGGAGACAATTCATATAGTTAACTCTAAATCGAAGTTCTCTAGCTAGTTTTAGTTTATCTTCAAACTATTCACTTGATGAAAGATTCTTAATTTTATTTCTCAAAATTTATTGATTACACAAGTTTAGGTTTATTATTCTCACTCGCATATTTCATCCACAAAGTAAAAGTTAAACCATTTATTGTGCATGATTGGCAAAGTTTTAGCCCATGTTTGATGGTTATTTTTTTGAAAAAATAATGTTTTGAATAGTGAAATTTTAGAGAATGTGTGGTTAAAAAATAGGGAAAAAATTTGAATTTAGTGTAGAATATTTTATTGAAAATGATTATACAGAAAAAAATGAAAGAAAATATTTTAAGTAAAATATGCACTCGTATACCTACTCCCGCTCATGTACCATCCCATCATATCATATCATATCATAAAAGAGTTTTAAAAGTTGCAACATTACACTCCACCCACCCCCAACCAAAAAATTAAAAAAAAAAAATCAAAGTGAAAAAAATCAACTTGTAATAAAAAAATTGTGGTCTGTTCAAATTAAAGGTTGATTTCTTTTGCCAACACTCTGTGTCAGTGTTATTACCCATGAAATACTATAAATGGAGGGAGTATGGTGATACTTCTGCTAAATAGACATAGATGGCTTCTTTTCGTGCAATGTCATCTGCAACTAATTGCATTCCCTATTCTTCTTCCTTCTCTTCCAAGAAATCTTCATTTTCCAACAACAGAAGAGACCCTGTGGTAAAATTTACATGCAAAGCCAGAATTGGTGACCACAGACCTGAAACCACCTCCAAAAATGGCGAAAAATCTCAAGGGACTCTCGACAGGAGGGATGTTCTTCTCGGCTTAGGAGGGCTTTATAGCACAAGTCTTGCTGCAAATCCAATGGCTTTAGCTAAGCCAGCGCTCCCTGACTTCAAAGATTGCGTTGAGGCCACACAATCCAACGACGTACCCATCAACTGCTGCCCTCCGGCGGCCGCTAGGATTAAAGATTATGTTCCTTCGGCCACCACTATCCGCACTCGAATGGCTGCTCAGTCAATCACTGTTGATTCAGATTACTACCAGAAGTATTCGGCGGCCATTCAGAAAATGAGGAACCTTTCTCCGGCTGATCCACGCAATTTCCGGCAACAAGCAAATGTCCATTGCGCCTACTGCGTTGGAGGTTACACTCTACAGGGAAATCCGCAGCTGTTATATGAAATCCATGGTTCTTGGCTGTTTTTCCCCTGGCATAGATGGTACCTGTATTTTTTCGAGAAAATCTGCCAAAATTTGATTGATGATGATACTTTTGCTTTACCATTTTGGAACTGGGATGCTCCTGAAGGAATGCAGATTCCACCAATGTACAATTCTAGTGTCACATCTCCTCTTTACGACTGCCTTCGCAACCCGGATCACTTGCCACCATCGGTGATCGATCTAGAATGGTCCAACGGCGATGCAACAGTACCGCCGAACGATCAGATCAAATACAATCTTGCCATAATGTATTCCCAAATGATTACCCAATCAAAGACTCCAACTGATTTCTTCGGAAGTCCTTATAGGGCCGGTGATGATATCACCACACTCGATGGCGCCGGTCAAATTGAGCAAACTCCTCATAATAACGTGCATTCTTGGACCGGAACTGTAGTCGACTCTAGCAATCCAGTCAACATGGGTGCCTTGTACTCTTCCGCTCGAGACCCAATTTTCTTTGCTCACCATGGAAATATTGATCGGATGTGGACCATATGGCTGAATCAACTCAAAGGAACCAATTTTACAGACCCGGATTGGTTAAATGCCTACTTCATATTCTACAATGAGGAAGCAAAGCCCGTGAGGGTGAAAATTCAAGATTGTCTCGATACCTCAAAACTCGGATATAAATACGAAGACGTGCCCATTCCATGGCTCGATGTGAGTACAAAGCCAAAACCTCGGGCAAAGGCAAAAACCTTGCCTTCTGCACCCGACCCTGCTCAGGTTTTCCCAACAACATTGGATAAACCCATAAACGTGATTGTCAAACGACCAAAGAAGTCAGGAAGTGGATCGTCGGAGGAGATACTCATTATT
Organism: Fraxinus platypoda; assembly: GCA_903798405.1. NCBI lineage: Eukaryota > Viridiplantae > Streptophyta > Magnoliopsida > Lamiales > Oleaceae > Fraxinus > Fraxinus platypoda. Next base: position 7,989 of record CAIGRT010149468.1, on the reverse strand, counting down.
GAGGGTATAGAATATGATAAAGGAAATCACGTAAAATTCAATGTATACATCAATGAAGATGACGTGAATGCTTGTCATCCAGACAATACTGAGTTTTTGGGGAGTTTCAGCAGTTTGCCCCATGGACACCGGATGAATGTGAAGACAAATAAACGATTTAGGATTTCTGAAGTGTTGGAGGAATTAGGAGCTCAAGATTATGACAAGGTACTGGTGACATTGGTACCGAAGAGCAATCCTGTGAAAATAAATGGCGTCAAGATTGAGTTTGAGTCCTAGCAAATTGCAGCGGAAGATTTAATAGTACATGGTACAATCATGAATTATGAACCATAATTCTCAGGCGCTTATGATGACCATATCTGGGAAACGATTTCAAGAGTTCTAGTTTATCCCCATCCTCCTAAGTGTTTACTTCTTTAATTTTCGTCATTAATAAAATAAGACACCATGTGTCGTTTTAATTAGAGAATTAATTTCTATATACATTTACATATGCGGTGCGGGCCATTTAGAAATGCAGTTCAAGTAGAGAAGGGAAATGATAAATTTGCGTAAAAGTATATGTGCATGCTTTCGATAGAATGGTGTTAATTAAATTAATGATCAGACTTTTCCGCATTAGTACCTACTCATTGAACGTAAAAATGTAACATAGCAGTCGCTCTTTTATTCAGGAGATTATCCATCCATCATTGATTTGAAATTTGTTACTTTCTCTTGACAGAAATCACCACGTGATCTATGGAAATCAGTCGTGGTCTGTTGAGAGACACACAAAAGTAAAAACAACGTTCCTTCTAATCAAACGCATAATTGCCCAAACGAAAAGTCTCAAATTGAACCCTAACCCTAAGGAAAATCAAAATTTTGTCTTCACACGAAAAATGTGTCAGCCATAGCCGAGAATTATGAGAAGCTTTGTGTCATTTTGGACAGTTGTATGTTACACAGTCACCTTGGATAGATTGAAAACAACCCACGAAGAAGGTTTCACGGATTAAGTAAACAAAAAAATACTAATTAAAATTGGGGTGTAACAAATAAATTTTGCGGTGGTAATTTGACAAATCAGAAAGGTGAATCGATATTTTTGATAAAATTTTTGAGACATCTAAAACTCGGGCCTAACTTGACTAAATTAACTTCTTCTTGAAACCAAAATACGCCATATAATACGAGCTTCGAAACGAACCCAATATTGATAGGGCAATTCTCGTTCCTTCAATAATTACGCATTTGGCCCAAAAATTATTATATTTGAAACTTATTTTCACTATACTCCCCCAACATCTCAAAAGGACATCGAGGAGAGCATGAAGCCCGGCATCATGGTCGTGCCATCCTTATGGTCAGCTCGTCATGGACCCCTGAGGATGTTTTAGTCCAAGAGACGGCTCAAGATCATAGCTGGTAGGATTACATCTAAATTGTAAACATCAATAACTATTACTCATCATTTAAGGACACATTTTTTTCTCTCATCTATTAAGGACATTTTTTTTTTTTCCTATCAAAACTTGTTGTACTCATGACAACATTGTCGCAAAATTTGTCATTGATATTTACATGAAAATGATGATGTGAATGTGGACATTTCAATAAATGAATGTAGCAATAGGTGTACTGGTAAAGGATACCATTTAACGCTACTTGTGACTTTCTTTACAAATGTGGAATGTCCATTTAATTCGTCAGGCCAAAGAAACAAAATGTCTTAATAAATATCTTATTTTGTTTGCTAGCAATGAATGAAAGAAAAAATGAAACGTGATTTGATTGCTCAATATATAGTTTATTTATATATTTTACAGTATCTAGTAATAAATTGAATTGACCCGATATCAGAGTTACAAAAGAGAATTCGTATAGATAATATTGGATTTTGATACCCAATAAATTCGGAGGATAATGTTAAAACGTTGTTGGATTATTTATATGGACACCAAAATTAATTGGCTTGACTTGGGAACAAATAGAGGCCATTGAAAGCAACCATTAATTTGTGTTGTTCGTGGTCCGTTCATTAGTTGGACGGTCCTTTAAATTGAGTTAGCTCATTTCTCTTTGGTCTGTCTTAGCTTATCTTTTGCCTATTTCTAGAACTATAAATGGAGCCTCTTTCTTGGAAGAAAACGTATGGTGCAATAGTGTGAAATTGAGGGCAGCCGTCTTTTTTCTATTTCGTTGATGAAGCCGTGTGATAAATAGCTACCTTTTTTTTCGTTCTTTGTGAGATTGCACATTATTCTTGATCTTTTGTGGGTTAATTGTTTGAGAAAAAGGGCAACCATAGTGAAGTTTGGTTTTAGGTTGAGAAACTGATTGGTTGATGTTTGATTTGTTGGTTTAAATTGAGTTCGGGATTGCACAATTGAAGATCTTGGTGATATTTTTTGCGACAAATGGTATCAGAGAACTAGGCTATGTAAAATCTGTATCTAATTTGTGCAAAATCGATTGAAAACAGAAGCACAAACTAGAAACTAAAAACTGTTGAAAAACTTCTTTCTGACTGGATCTGAAAACATTAATTTTGCCAAACCAAAGGTCGCTTGGACAAACGGAGACTATAGCAATGCTTAGAACGACGAGGCACACCATGTAGGTTAGCGTGTGGAGCTCCTGGCACAACAGCGCGTGACGCCCATGCGTAGAGACATCAAGGGCACGTGAGGGCGTATGGTGAGGTTTCACGCAAAGGTCTCTTTGGGCAAATTGCTCTTGGTGGTTGTGCAGACCTTGTGGCGGTGTTGGATTTCAGTTTTAGGCAATATTGTGGTTCTAGACCATTTTGGTCTTTGTTGTTTAGCTCCCAAGTTTTGGTGTTCGTGTTGCTGCGGTTGCTGAAAGTTTTAGGACGAATAGTAATGGCCTTAAAGTAGTAAATTTGCATCTCTCCTTAATAATGGATCCACATACTTGGTCCACTCGGTAAATTGACTTATCCTGTACTAGCAAACCATCATGTGGGTTGACCATTAGGATTGGAGTTGTTGTGTTGGGTGACCATTGTCTGTTGCCAGAATTTAGGAATTATTTGTCATGTTTTAATTGTTAAATTCAATAAGAAAAAGTTGCTTATTGATTATTTAATATAATTGCTAGTTAAGTCACTATGTGAGGCTTGCATTGAGTAAGAAATTGGTTTTGTTTGCATGCGTCTTTGTTGCATTAATTATTCTGTTAGAACACCCGAACTTTACCCATTTGATCATTCACTTGATCTAAGATCGCTAACCTCATAAAATCCTGAGAATTTAGCACAGTATATATTGTTAACCTAGGGTTGCTTTATGTGTTCAAATAGTGTATTTGTAGTTTTTTTTTTTTTTTGTTGATTTGTGTCCTGAAAATGACAATACATTTTGATGTGGGAATTTTAAATGGAAAATGAGATTTTTTTTATTTTTTATTTTTTTGCTATTGACTTCAGAAAATAAGAGGAATTTTGATTCGACAAAATATTTCAAAAGTTATAGATGGCAATTTTAAGAAAAATAAACAGAAAAAACGTGAGAGATGAGGCGAATGTTGCCACTAGGTTTAGTTATGATCCGAGTGAGGTTTATTGATAATAAACTTGATTGCTGCTTTTGCATCTGTGTGAAATCATATTTGCATGAATGATTGATTTATTCAGTGTATTGTTCTATGTTATATTTCATTGTGCTTGTTGTATGTTTTTTGTATGAATTTGAGAGCGGCCATATTACTTCATGTAATATGTTGCATGCATAACGGTTGATTACTATCATGGGGATTGATACAATTTGTTTTCTCACTTTAGTAGGTGCATTAGATGTAAGTGTATCAATTGATAATATAGAGTATAAATGTCTAAGAGTGCATTGGTGATAAGTACGGGGGTGCAGAGAGAGTGTGACATTTAGATCACGAAAAGTGAGGTGATTAAATATTTTAGAATTCTCTCTCTATTAAAAAGTTTGATCGAGTGAGTGAGAAAGTAACACTCCTATCACCTTTATTAGATATAGACCCATTATCTACCTAGGTTGAGAGAGGTGAGGCAATGATGGATGAATATTCCATGGACTTAGGATCTATAGTGACTTACCAGTTAGGCATGAAAAATGTCCAATCTAGTGAGCATAATTGACGATGAGAGGAGATATGTGTTCTCGAGATACGAGCTACATAAAATGGGTAGGATAATTGTGATGAAATATTTTCTTGGGTTCTTGACCTTAGCTCTTGGTAAGTACATGGAGCTGGTATGATATGTATTTCGAGTCCGAGACACGGGTAAGGTTTGTGATTTTCAATTTTATTTGTTTACCTTGATTAGGTAAGTATAAATTTGGTGTTGTTTGCTTGCAGGTTCATGGGTATTAAGGTGGAGATTTGTTAGGTTTTGATATCCTATAAATTTGAACGATGATTTTAAAACGTTGTTGAATTATTTATATCGACAGCAAAATCAATTGGCTCGACCCGAGAACAAATTGGGACCACTGGAAGCAACCATTAATTTGTGTTGCTCACGATCCATTCATTATTTAGACAGTCCTTTTAGTTAAGTTAGCACACTTCTCTTTGGTTTGTTGACCTTTCTCTTGTATTGTCACTTGGTCCAATTTGTTATGTCTTGGCCCATCTTTTGCCTATCCTAAAACTATAAATGAAGTCACTTTCTTCGAAGAAAATGTGTAGTGCAATAGTGTGAAATTGAGGATAGCTTTCTTTCTCTATTTCATTGGTAAAGTCGTGTGATAAATTCCTACCTTCCTCTTCCTTTTTTGTGAGATTGTATCCATATTATTCCTGATCCTTTGTGGGTTAATTGTTTGAGAAAGAGGGCAAAAATAGTGAAGTTTGGTTTTAAGTTGAGCAATTGATTGGTTGACGTTTGATTTGTTGGTTTAAATTGAGTTCGAGATTGCACAATTGAAGACCTTGGTGATATATTTTTCTACAAATGGTATCAAAGCACTAGGTTGTGCAAAATCGACTGAAAACTGAATTAGAAAATAGAAGTCGAAAACTGTTGAAAAATCTCCTTTTGACCGAATCTGAAAAAGTCAATTCCGGCCAAACCAAAGGTCAGTTGGACAAATGGAGACCATAGAAGTGCTCAGGACGACGAGGTGTACCATGTAGGATGGCGAATGGAGCTTCGACACGACAGCACGTAAGGGCCCACATGCAGAGACATCGATTGTACATGGTGAAGTTTCAAGAGAAGGTATCTTCAGGCAGATTGCTCGGGTGGCTGTGCAGATCCTGTGGTGGTGTTGGATTTCAATATTGAGCAATATTTGGGTTTTGGACCATTTTGCCCTTAGGGTTGTTCTGATCCCAAGTTTTGGTGTTCATGATGTTGCAGTTGCTGGAAGTTTTAGGACAAATAGCGGTGGCCCTAAAATAGTAAATTTGTATCTCTCCTTAATTAGAGACTCGAAGATTTGGTCCACTTGGCAAATTGACTTATCTCTTTTAAATTCTAATGCTAGTAGGCTATCGTGTGAGTTGTCCATTAGGATTATGGTTACCATGTGGGGTAACCATTGCCTGGTTTTAAAATTTAGGAATTATTTGTCTTGTTTGAAATGTTAAGTTCAATTGGTAAAAATTGCTTGTTGATTCTTTGATATAATTGCTGATTAAGTCAATGTGTAAGACTTGCATTGAGTGAGAAATTGGTTTGGTATACCTCTTTGTTGCATTAATTATTTCATTAAAACATCTTAATTTTACCCGTTTGCTGTGTGAGACTTGCATAGAGTGAAAATTTAGTTTTGTTGGCATGCCTCTTTGTTGCATTGATTATTCCGTTAGAGCACAAAAATTTTACCAATTTGACCATTTTCTTTATCTAAGATCGTGAATTTCATGAAATCTAGAGAATCTAAAACGGCGTATATTGTGACCCTAAAGCTGCTTTATGTGTTCTAATTGTATATTTGTGCATTTTTTGTTGATTTGTGTTCTAAAAATGACGACACGTTTTTTATTTAAAACATTTAAATAGAAAATGAGAATTTTCTATTTGGCAACAAAAAATGAGAGAAATTTTGGTTCAACAAAATATTCCAAAAGATATAGATGGCACTTTAAGAAAAATAAGAAGAAAGAAAATGTGAGAGATGAGGCCAATGTTGCAACTAGATCTAGTTATGATTCGAGTGATGTTTATTTATAATAAACCTTATTACTGCTTTTACTTCTGTGTGAAATTCCATTTGCATGAATAATTGCATGATTCGGTACATTGTTCTATGTTATATTTCATTATGCTTGATGTATATTTTTTTGCATGAATATGAGAGTGATCATATTACTTTGCGTAATGTTTTGCATGCATAGTGGTTGAAAATATTGTTTGGGGATTGATATTGGGCGTGTTCTTACTTTAGTAGGTGCGTTAGCGATAAATGTGTCAACTAGTAATATAGAGCATAGATGTTTGACGGTACATTCGTGAGATGTACAGGGGGTTGCGGAGAGTGAAATTTGGATCGTGAGATGTGAAGTGATTAAATGTTTTGTAAGCCTCTATTTGTTAAGAATCCTGATCGGGTGAAGTGATAGAGTAACGCTCATATCACCCCTATTAGATGAAGACTCGTTATCTACCTAAATTGAGAGAACTAAAGTAGTGATAGAGGGACATCCCATGGACTTAGGATCTGTAATGGTTTACTAGTTAGGTATGAGAAGTAACCAATTTAGTGAGCATGATTAGCGATGAGAGGAGATATGTGTTCTCGAGATACGAGCTATACAAAATGGGGTAGGATAATTGTGGTGAGATCTTTTCTTGGGTTCATTTATGTATTGGTTGTATATGTTGGCCATTTTCTTCCTTCTTTGTGAGATTGCATCCACCATTATTCTTGAACTCTTTGTAGGTCAATTGTTTGAAAAAGAGGGCAATTATAGTGAAGTTTGGTTTTGGGTTGAGCGATTAATTGGTTGGTTTAAATTGAGTCCGGCGATTGCACAATTGAAGATCTTGGCGATAATTTCTACGATAAATAATTCTACATTTATTAGAAATAAAGCTTACTTTTTTAGATGTATTTCCTCTTCAAACTAGTCACTTGATGAAGGATTCTTAATTTTTTTTTTTTTAAGTTTTATTGATTAATATGTAGCTCGAGCAATAAATAGAAGTGTTCAATGAACTCTTGCTTATTGATAAGTGTAGTTTTTATACTTATTTGTGGTGCTAAATCATAATATTTTATTGTCTTTTGAATAAAATTCTACCTAATTTATGATAAATTGTATTTTGTAGGTAAAATTTTATGTTTGATGAAGAATTGAAGAAAAGAATGTAAAATAGCGAAAGAATTGAAAAATTAGTAGTACGAGAACTTGGAAACAAGCAATTAATTGGGCCTCAATTCGGAATTCTAATTGGATACAAAATTTGGCGACTTGAAATTAAATATATAGAGAAAGATAACATTGGGTTGAAATTTACAAAAGAAGCCCGTTTGCTTTGATACACACACAGCCATAGAGGAGAAAACAAAGGCAAAAAGTGGATGTTATCCCTCAAATCCGAAGTCAGATCGCCACGTAGACAGCCACGTAAGCAGCCGTCAGCATGGATAGTCACCCAAGGGCTATTGAGGCTGATCGGGGTGCCTCGATTTTGGGGATGGTAGTGGGGATGACGAAGTAGCTTGGGGGCAGCCAAAATTCGATCCTCCAGGAATGAGGCCACGTGGCACAACACGTGGGCAAACGGTCAAACACACCAGTCAAAAGAAAACCCAGCGGGCCAAACACACAAATAGAGAAGAACAGGCCGAGGCCCTCACACTTCTCCGAAGGACGAAGCTGCGTAATGTGGGTGAGGACCTCAGATCTATCCAAAGTTGTCTCCAACTCCTTCGAGACTCATGAAGCCGACGCTGCCTCTGAAAATAGATTTGAAGATCTATTAGAAGTAATTGATGTAACACTTTTAATAAAGTTGTCAGTATATCAGCCTATTGTATAGGGCGGCCGACCTCT
>CAIGRT010149450.1:0-10212 GCA_903798405.1 Fraxinus platypoda | reverse complement strand
CTTTCAAACGTTGCAGCTGTCACCCTTAATCTTTCCAACTGTTGCATGTGAGGGCCTTTTGGACGGTTTCCATCCAAAATGTCATTAATTTACCACTAAAATAAATTTTGACCATTTTTTGTTGAAAAGTAAAATCGTCTATACATTATATATATTCTTAAAAAAATAATAATAATAATAATAAATCTTTATCTTCTCCAACCAATCCCCCTACCCCCACCCCTCCCCTCCCCTCCCCTCCCCTTCCCAAATCAAACCCAAAATCTCAGTCATCGCAACCGCGGCAATTGTCAGAGCTATCCAGATTTGGTGTCCATCTCAAAGCACTGGTATAGCTGCAATAATCACTATAAATCGTTCAAAATATAAAAATTAATGGAGGACATAACCACTGCAAAGCACCGGTTGAAACATTGGCCTTAAACTTTGTCTACCACAGCAATTTTAAGCTTTCACCTTTGCTGCAAGAGAATCGACAATGGCGTTCAAGTCTTCTCGAAAAATAGAGCTAGGCCAACCACAAATCTACTCCTCCCCTCTTTCACTCACAAACTCTTCTGTAATGGCTTCAATTTGTACGGACACCAAGAATAGCCTAACCCAAGAACTCAAACAAATCAACTTCCTCATCCAATGTCTTTGCTCCTAGAACTACATAGCAGTTTTGGGAGCGTCGGCATATTTCTGCATAACCGCATTGGGAGGCCCCGAAACAGGAGCAAGCTTCAAAATCTAATTCTTTCTTGTGCATTTTCTGCTTTATAGTTAATGCAATTGCTACTAATATTATCTACACCATAAACCACTCAAACCATCCTTTTGATCCCGATTTCTCTCCCATTTTTCTTCAATAATAAAGAAATTTTCTCGCAATTGTAGAAATAGGTGAAATAAAGGTATTAATTGCTGAATCTAAACATGCAAAACAAAATGACCTGCACTAAAAAATGTGGGGTAAATTACAGGGTTTTGATCTTTGTTGGAAATTATTTGTACGAAAAATGAAGTTTAACTGCAATGTGGGAAAATTGGGAGAAATTGGGGGTTTCAAGGGAGAAAATAGTTGGTTTAATGGAGTTTGAGAGACCCGAACAGTGGGGTTCTTACAAGGTGGTCTTCTTCACTCAAGTAAAGCAATAGTCTTCTTCATGGATTTTTCGACTGCTACTTGTACTGCACATTCACTTTCTTTTGCAATTTTCGGCAGTTGAGGCGGAGGAGGAGAAGATGATGAAGAAGATAAGATGGGATGGGATGGGATGGGATGGGGTGGGGTTTTTAAGAGTGCATGCAATGTATAGACAATTTTACCCTTCCATATTTTGTTATAAAGTGGTCAAAATTTATTTTGGTGGTCAACTGATGACATTTTGAATGGAAACCATCCAAAATGGCCTCATATACAATGGGTTGAAACGGTTAGGGTTGCAGCTGCAACGTTTGAAAGATTTGGAAAAAAGTTTGCTAATGTTTCAAAGTTTGGGACTTTTACTGCAATTATCCCAAAAAAAATGGTTGAGAACGAAAATGCAAGTAAATAGAAAGTTTGGAATGTTTACTGCAATTTAGCTTTATTTATTGAAGAAAATTCGTTAGTTAATTACGATTTTATTTTATTTTTTGCTTCTAAATCCTATGTTTATCAAATGTGAAAATTACTACCTACTAGAGATTTAAACTTCCCATTTCAAAATTAAGATTTGCACCTTTTTTTTTTTTTTTTTGCAAAAATAAGATGATACTTAAAATTATAATAAAATTCCAATTTTTTTTTTTTTTGGCAAAAATAAGATGATACTTAAAATTTAAAATATTATAATTATATTGCAAAATTAAATATACATATTCAACCCATATAACCCATATCCAACCACCCACACCAAAGCCCTAATCATTTTCATCCTCTCTATTTTATCTCTTCTTTGTCTATCCCACCTCTCCTCTTTTTAGTCGTAGACGGAAAGCGCCGCCAATGATGTCACTACGTGAGGTGCTCCGAGCGGATTCCGACAACAAAAATAGTGTTCATCCTCGTTGAGCGCCTCGACAACAACAATAATCGTCTTCTCTCTATCCCACCTTCTCTATTTTGGATCTGGATCTGATTTGTTGGCTTTCATCCTCGTCAAGCGGCGTTCTGGTACTAGTGTTGGCGTTGTGGTGATAGCGAAGTAGTTGTGGTGATGGCGATTGTGGAGTGCGGTGGTTTTGGATCTGATTTATTTGTAGTGTTTGGGTGGCAGTGGCTTTGTTGGATCTGGCGATGAATGTGGTTTTGTTGGATCTGGTGGCTATGATTTTTGTTGGTGGCGATTGTGGTAGATTGTTATAGTTGAATTCCAATTTCGCAGCAAAACTCAATCAAACACCAAATAAACCAGAATAATGGAATTAAATTCAATACTCAGCATTTAAATGTAAACTATATTTCATTCAACTGATATTTTCTATTACAATGCAAGGAATTACAAGTGAAAGAACAATTATAAAGGATAAAATATCGATCAGTAGAGGAAGAAGCAGGGGAAGAACCTTACCGGTGAGAAGAACGGGGACAGAGAAAAAGAAGAACAGGAGATAGGAGGAGAACACAGTGAAAAGGAATAAACCAGATAGCAGGAGGAGAAGAGGAAGAAGATGCAGCAGACCACTATTCACTTCATCACCCCCATCGTCTTCAAAACAAAACCATATATACAACCCTAAGGCTTGGGCTAGCCCACTTAGATAAAACAAAAGTAAATAGCCCAATAAGTAAGTAATGGTATATTGAGTCCATGACATCTCTTCTCCTTAAATTAACCTTGTCCTCAAGGTTTGGATGTCTTCTTTGTATGAAGCTAGCTGCTTCACTCTCTTCACTACCCTTGGATTAAGCAGGTAGTGCAAGGTGACATATGCCTCTATAAAATCATTGTTTCTCACGCTGTGATCATCATCAGTCCTCATTAGTTCTAAAAGGGTCTTCTGAGAATTGTTAAGCTCAATCATATCACTTTGACTTCCATCTTCAACAGTGTTAATTGACGTTCCATTCTCAACCCCCTTATTCTGATCCTTAGAATCTTTAGAGGAATCAACAGTTGCTTCAGAATTCTGATCATTTGATTCTAAAGAGAAATCAACAGTTGCTTTTGTGAAAGGGAACGTAGCCACAACATTTGTGTCACTTGTGATACCATCTTTAGTTATATCAGCTAGCATTCCAATTTCCAAATTTTGGTTCTTAGTGTCTAAAAACAAACTTGTAGATCGTTCCAACTGAGGGGAAACTAGTGTTACTGCACTCATATCATTTCCTTTACCATTTTCTACGGTCTCAATTCGGGTTCCAGCCTCCATACTCTGATTATTTGCATAAACATTTGTGGCTGCTATAGTTTTCCCAGTATTTTCCTTAGTAACAATATCATCAATTATATCATTGACACGGTATGGCTTCAAGTGAATCGATTGAATCATCATATCTCCACCAATTTTCTCTTCTACTGATTCCATAATAGCACTACCATTATCTACTTTAGAACCCTCATTGAGCATAGTCACACTTACAATAGGTAAGATCTCATTCCTGTGATTTTCACTTGAACATTCCTCCACAGATCCAACACTTTCTAAATCTGCACTACAACCAGAAGATTCTTTTATATCTATGCTTGAAATCGGATCAGTTAACTCAACGTCGTTTGAATCTTTTGATAACTTCTCACTGGATTTATTCTCTGTCTCTACAACACTAGTGCTTCCATTACCTTAATTAGTCGCCTTAGTTGAATCAGCACTAATATTGAACTCGTGTTGTTCCACTTTCAAGGTTGATTGATCCTCAATCATTTTAGTGAACATTGAAATGATCAATTCATTTTTTCTGTTCATTTCCCCCATCAATTGCTCCATCCTATCTTGCTTAATGCAGACCCTCTTCAACATTTGATCCCACGAATTTGTAGTCACGTTCAGAACTCCCAGTTTCTTTTCGAACCTTTTAATTTGTTCTTCCTGATTTTTACTAAGAGTTTCCATTTTCTTTCCCAGCTCACGTATTGCTCTAATACCAATTGTTATGGTTGAATTCCAATTTTGCAGCAAAACTCAATCAAACAGCAAATAAACTAGAATAATGGAACTAAATTCAATACTGAGCACTTAAACGTATACTATGCCCCTGTTTGAGCCACATTAAAATTTTCATTATCCTCTTATACTCATTTTCAACCACACATTTTCAATAAAATAATATTTTTCATTACATCAATAATTTTTTCTTCTTTTCAACCACATATTCTCCATCAATTTACTATTCCAAAATACATTCTTCCAAAATAATGTTGCTCAAACACACCCTATATTTCATTCAACTGATATTTTCTATTACAATGCAATGAATTACAAGTGAAAGAACAATTATAAAGGAGAAAATATCGATCAGCAGAGGAAGGAGATGAATAAGTAGGAGAAACAGGGAAGAAGAGGAAGAAGCAGGGGAAGAACCTTACCAGAGAGAAGAACGGGAACAGAGAAGAAGAAGAACAAGAGATGGGAGGAGAAGACGGTGAAGAGGAAGAAATCAGAGAGCATAAGGAGAAGAGGAAGAAGAGACAGCAGACCACAATTCACTTCATCACCCCCATCGTCTTCAAAACAAAACCATATATACAACCCTAAGGCTTGGGCTAGCCCACTTAGATAAAACAAAAGTAAATAGCCCAATAAGCAAGTAATGGTATATTGAGTCCATGACATAAATTTGGCGGTTGGGAGGGTTTTGTTGGATTTGGTGGCAGTGAATCTGGCGGTGGCAGTGGTGGTTTTGTAGTTGAAAATGATGGTTTGTTGGTGGTTGTGATGGTAAGATAGTAGGGCTGGACATGGTCCNTCAGTGGTTACCGAATGAAAGTGTGAAATTGAAAAGAGAATGATAAAAATTTAAAAAGACTTAGATCTTGGGCTAAGAATGAAATTAATAATATGACCGAAAAATTGAATTTAGAAATTGGGTTTGGCTGAGCTAGCTAGGCATATATTTGGATTGTGAGTTAGAACATTAATCGTTAAATTAGTTAATTTGCTAATTTGTTTAGAAAAAATAAAAAACAAATTAATTAATTCAATATAAAAAATTAAAAAAATTATTTAAATTCGATTCTTATTCAGTTCTTCGGTTCTGAGTCTAGAACCGAAAATCGAACTAAACCCGTTGATTCTCGATTTAGATACACGTTCGGGTATTTAACTTATGAAAAATCGCTCGGTTCGGTTCGATTCTGTTCAGTTCGGGAGTTTTGTCCAACCCTATAAGATAGTGGTGGTGGTTTTGAAGTTGAAAATGGTAGTTTGTTGAGGTGGTGGTGGCCCTACTTCGGTTGGTACCATGGTGGATTGGGGTTGGGTGGGGTACGTGGTAGAATTAAGAATGTTTGTGATCGATTATTTGATATTGTGACCAATAAATTAGATATTTTGCGATCAATAAATAATATGTGATCGATAACTTGTGATTAATAAATAATATGTGACTTAAAAATTTGAATGGTGACGTATAAAATTTGTGATTTGTGATCGATGAATAAATTGTAACATATAAATTTTTTTATTTGCGACTGAGAAATAATTTGGATTAATTAATTCGATAATTTGTAACCAAATAGTATAGAATTTGATCTTAATATATTTAATTAATAAAATATATATTTAATTAATTATTATTTTAATTAATATCTGATTTCTGAAGTTTTAAACATTGTTTCTTAATTTTGAAATGGATCATACTTAATCTCTTAAATATGAAAATCTCTCATATCAAATTCCTCATATAAATACAAACTTGGTAATGCATTGGGCTTCGTTGAAATTTATTAGAAACCCTAATTCTATCTAATAAGAGCAATTAATTCGTAAAAATATAATAAAATAAAATAGACATTCAAAATTTATAGAGATTCGCTCAAATGTGAGATTACGTCATTCGCTGTGATGAAAAATAAGTTTACAAGAGAAAATCGCACGCTCTATCTTCTATAATATTTCTTTCTTTTTATGATAATTCCAAACCTAATGATAGCTTTCTATTTATAGACAAATTAAGTCAAAATCAAAATTGGATGTGTGAATTTTTTAAATTGTCCTTAATGGAATTTTGGACCAAGGGCTTTGTACCCGTACCCTCTAGGTTGATCCGCATACTGACTTTGCACAATGACAATAATTAAGCTTAACAATTTAATAGGTTCCAGTAAATACAAGTTGAGAATATTTTCCACTATGTTTGTCTTGGAAGACACAACTACCACTCATTACTTAACAATTGATCAATTTTTATTATGCAAAAGGAAGCTATTAGATTAATCACATTGATGTTTGCCAAATATGTATAATGCGATTGAGTATTACTTCAAAATTTATTACATACAAAAAATTGAAATTTATTAAACTTAAACGATAGCTGTTTTTCACAATCATCGAGTGTCCATTAACTTCGTTGGAATACCATTAACAAAATATGTAGCTCACGTTGGAAATGGTTTAGTGAAATGGGTCAATTTTGAGCCCAAAATTCAGTGGGATCTGTGCCTTATTTTTAACGGGACCTAGCATATTCACGTTCTACTCCGCAAGATAGGATTAACGTGATATATTTATTTAACGAAAACCATTTAGTATTGAATGAAATATCTAATGTCAAAATAACACACTTGAAACTATGAACTGGTGAAGAATTTGATGTATTGGAAATTGCTAAACTTTTGTCCCACATAGGAAGTTAGGAAACTTTGGTGTGGTTTATATTGTGCAAGTTTGGGAATTGGGTTAGAACCCCAAGAGGTACCAATAGTATTTAGAAGAGGAGAAACCTATATCCTATGGGATCCGGTCCGATCCGTGTGCGTCCTTGTACTATATTATCTTTTTGGTCAAAAATTATTTAATTTGGACCAAATTGTAATTAATCAAATTCTTGGGTACTTAATAAAATTATTAATGGGCTTATTTTCGGGTAATAATTTTGGATGGTCTGTTAACCGACTTTTAACCGAACCATGGTGTCTGTTCGGTTTTTTGGGGCCTGTCTGAACAGTGGCGACAGTTCTAAAAAGGCTTGAAGGATGTTCGAATGGCCACGAACGATTCTATAAATTGCCAGCCCTGCTGCCAAAATAATTACACCATTTTCATTGCAAATATTCTCTGCATTGAATCCTATTCTCCCTCTCTATCGTTCTGATATTGTTTTTCGAAGTGAATATACTTCATTGAGTTCGTTGGAACTCCTGCAAATTGTTGTGCTGCTTCCGTAGGATCTTCCGTAGGAGACGAAATTCGTTCTATCTTGGGAAACGATTGATGGACGCCTTTAACACCTTTAAAGGCTGCAAATTCGTTTTAAAGAAAGATCGTGAAGTCGGTGGGCTCGAATTGTTTTTTCTGATCCTGTTATCATACTACGCTGTGCTCATTTCATTAAGGTAATTCTTTCTGATTGTTTGAAGGAGAAACTTATACTCCAGAATCAACAGCTCATGTATTCATGATTTAAACTTTCAAGGATGTTTGACACATGATATTAAACAAAATCCAACAATATAACTGATTTAAAATTTTCTTCAATAATTATATTTAATATTGTACCATTCAACTAGTTTCAATGATATAAGAATGTGAATCTTCTTGTGATTGTCCTTATTATATTCTCATTCTAGCCCACTCTCCAATTTATATTTTTATTTATAAATACTTATTTATTATTGTTTTTAAAATTCTTGTAGAAAATAATTATTGAATGTGAAACATGAATTCTAAAAGTCTTGTAGGACTCGTTTAATAGAGTTCTTGAAATATCAAAAACTGCTTTTGAGACTAACATGTTAGTTGTAAATATATTGAGTAATTTTTTTTGAAGCGATTTGTCTAATTATAAGAGTTTTTAGAGGAATCTAACTTAATAATTACCTATTTGACATGACTTTTGAGAAGACAAGAGCAATGTTTGACATCCAAAAGTTGTTTTTGGACCCATTTGATTAATTTTATAAAGTGCATATTTTAGTTAAAAGTTAGTCTAATGCGATTTCCTCTAAAAATACTTCCAAAATAAATAGCTCTTTTAGAAAATAATTTTCAAATAAAAATTAAGATAGCTTCCTCGGGTGTCTCTTTTACAAGAAGACAACGCAAAAGTAAAAGCAAAAGTCTGCAAAACGAGCCCTAAAACTCTTACAGGAAACTCTTCTACAAGAAACAAAAATAAAAATAAAAGTCTTACAAAATGGGCCATAGTAGTTATGTCAATTTAATACGTCACACTAAAATTTGAAGAATTTTTCCATTTGTACAGAATAATAGAGTTCTTGAAATATCAAAAACTGCTTTTGAGATTAACATGCTAGTTGTAAATATATTGAGTAATTTTTTTTGGAAGCGATTTGTCTGATTATAAGAGTTTTTAGAGGAATCTAATTTAATAATTACCTATTTGACATGACTTTTGAGAAGATAAGAGTAATGTTTGAGATCAAAAAGTTGTTTTTGAACCCGTTTGATTAATTTTATAAAGTGCATATTTTAGTTAGAAACTAGTCTAATGTGATTTCTTCTAAAAATACTTCCAAAATAAATAGCTCTTTTAGAAAATAATTTTCAAATAAAAATTAAGATAGCTTCCCCAGTTGTCTCTTTTACAGGAAGACAACGCAAAAGTAAAAGCAAAAGTCTGCAAAACGAGCCCTAACACTCTTACAGGAAACTCTTCTACTAGAAACAAAAATAAAAATAAAAGTCTTACAAAATGGGCCATAGTAATTATGTCAATTTAATACATCACACTAAAATTTGAAGAATTTTTCCATTTGTACAGAATAATAGAGTTCTTGAAATATCAAAAACTGCTTTTGAGACTAACATGTTAGTTGTAAATATATTGAGTAATTTTTTTTGGAAGCGATTTGTTTTATTATAAGAGCTTTTAGAGGAATCTAACTAAATAATTACCTATTTGACATGACTTTTGAGAATACAAGAGCAATGTTTGAGATCCAAAAGTTGTTTTTGAACCCCGTTTGATTAATTTTATAAAGTGCATATTTTAGTTAGAAGCTAGTCTAATGTGATTTCCTCTAAAAATACTTCCAAATAAATAGCTTTTTTAGAAAATAATTTTCAAATAAAAATTAAGATGGCTTCCTCAGGTGTCTCTTTTATAGGAAGACAATGCAAAAGTAAAGCAGAAGTCAGCAAAATGAGCCCTAAAACTCTTACAGGAAACCCTTCTACAAGAAACAAAAATAAAAATAAAAGTCTTACAAAATGGGCATAGTAGTTATGTCAATTTAATACGTCACACTAAAATTTGAAGAATTTTTCCATTTGTAAAGAATAATAGAGTTCTTGAAATGTCAAAAACTGCTTTTGAGACTAACATGTTAGTTGTAAATATATTGAGTAATTTACTTGGAAGCGATTTGTCTGATTATAAAAGTTTTTAGAGGAATCTAACTTAATAATTACTTATTTGACATGACTTTTGAGAAGACGAGAGCAATGTTTGAGATCTAAAAGTTGTTTTTGGACCCGTTTGATTAATTTTATAAAGTGCATATTTTAGTTAAAAGTTAGTCTAATGCGATTTCCTCTAAAAATACTTCCAAAATAAATAGCTCTTTTAGAAAATAATTTTCAAATAAAAATTAAGATAGCTTCATCAGGTTTCTCTTTTACAGGAAGACAACGCAAAAGTAAAAGCAAAAGTCTGCAAAACGAGCCCTAAAACTCTTACAGGAAACTCTTCTACATGAAATAAAAATAAAAGTCTTACAAAATGGGCCATAGAAGTTATGTCAATTTAATTCATCACACTAAAATTTGAAGAATTTTTCCATGTGTACAGAATAATAGAGTTCTGGAAATATCAAAAACTGCTTTTGAGACTAACATGCTAGTTGTAAATATATTGAGTAATTTTTTTTGGAAGCGATTTGTCTGATTATAAGAGTTTTTAGAGGAATTTAACTTAATAAGTACCTATTTGACATGACTTTTGAGAAGACAAGAGCAATGCTTGAGATCAAAAAGTTATTTTTGGACCCGTTTGATTAATTTATAAAGTGCATATTTTAGTTAGAAGCTAGTCTAATGCCAAAATAAATAGCTCTTTTAGAAAATAATTTTCAAATAAAAATTAAGATAGCTTCGTCAGGTGTCTCTTTTTCAGGAAGACAA